>CAUYQV010027562.1:0-11618 GCA_963574575.1 Galagoides demidoff | reverse complement strand
CCTGTATCCTCTGCTCCTCTCTGGTGATGCTCCAGCTCACTGACGCACGTGTCGATTAGCGCGTCCCTCTTTTCTATAATCGTAAAGGAAGAACTAATGGTGTGTCCTGAAAGATGCAAAAGAAGACAATCCTACAGTTTGGATTAAGAGAAAATGTTTCCACGGGAAGCTGGAAGAATACTCTCCTTGGATTAAAGAGAGTGAGGCATCAGGGGAAAAAGGAAAGACTTCAAGGAAACGAGATGGAAACGAGGTGACTGCAAGAGCTGAGAAAAGTGTCTTTTCCCCCATGATTGACTGATGGGTGAACCCCAGAGTTCTGTGTAAACAAGGTGGGCCGACTAGCTGCTGAGACAGCCCATGCCTAGAATTGCCGTCTAGGGCTCGGTAAGCAACACCCAGGAGATGCCAGCATGAGCATCCCGGAAGTACGGAGGACGACGTGGGATCAACAACGGCTTGGTTTTCTAACACTGAGCAATTGTGAACTAGGTCAAACCCACACAAAATCAGGAACTTGCTTATAGTAGGAGAAATATGTCAGCAGTTTCTCATATTAACTAGGGAGCTAATGATGAATTAGGTTAATTAAATTTATTAATACAATCCTGGTGTGTCTTACAAGTTATCTCCTCAATGCCTGAGGAAACTCAATATTTGGAAAAAGCCAGGCAAGAATGAACCATTGTTACTTGAATCTGGGATGATGTTTTAACAATAGGGATTTATGTATTACTTCCTATACAATTACTTGAAATTTAGACTCTCAAATTAGTTTTCCATTCAACAACAGACTCAGAGTTAATATCCACCTTATGACACTGTTAAAATAAGACAATGCGACATTTCCTCTCTACTGTCCAATCTGTAAAAGATATTCTTGTTGCAACTGATGAATATTCTGGGCAGGCTTTTGCTGAGAAAAGGATGGCTCTGACAGTTCATTACTTTTTTAAAATCACCATCTATAATCTTTTATTATTTTTTGTGTTACTCCACTCTCACCCTGTGGCTGAAATATTTCTTATATAGTTTATTTTGTGTTAGGTACACAGGCTATTGCCTTGTCCAACCCTCTCCACCATTTACGTCATGAAAATACTTTAATATTCCTTTCCAGCTACTTTTCATAACATATTTTTTGTTATAAAACATGTGGGATAGATTTTTGCAGAATCCTCTCTTAGAATGATGCATACACACACACACTCATAGGGCCAAAACTTTAACAAATGAAATTCTCCTAAATTGTTACATCAACAATAAAAATAAATAAGCATTTGTAGAAGTTAAAGGAAACTATTCTCCTTATTTGATTGTTAATTACATCTCCACGGACTGACTGTGCTAAGAGTGTTCTTGGAACTGACATGCGTCTATAACTAACTGGTGACTCTCCTAAAGTCCCTGGGAAGAGGTCTCATCATAACAGACCTATTGCCTGAATCCCTTCCATTGTTGCCCCCTGTTGCCCAGGAGTACGCAAACCTGAATGACCCCAGGGCAGCTGTATATAGGGCTCCCCATCTCCATCATCATTTTAACTCTTGCTTCATGCAAATTGTTCTTTACTTATTCTATGACAAAATGAACCTTCTGCACCCCAAACCACAACACCATATGGATGGAATCGCATAATGAATTTCCGTGACCTTAGTGTTTATTAGCTTTTGGAGTGGGCGCCTTCCCTGAGACTCTGGTACTGGCTTCTGTCCCTTTTTGTCAGGGCCCATTTCTTTCCTAGACTTGCTGTGTTTTTTCAGTTGCTGCTGAAAAGTCATAAGCATGTCAGGATATTTGTCTTAATTCACATTCCCACAGCAGTAGATTTTGAGCCAAGAATTCAAATGCAAGTGATTTATAAAGGAAGTGCCCCCCAGAGGTATTAGCAAGGGAATCGGAAGCCAGATAGGGAAGCAGCAGCCAAACTGGCCGGCACAGTGGAGAGCTCAGGACTGTAAATCACGCCCTGGAGGGGCTGGCGTTGAGACAAATGAGCAGGGTGTTTGCACTCCAAATAAGTAATTGTTGGCTGTAGGCTTCCTCAGGGGCAGAGAGGTGACATAAAGTTCTAGGCACTTGTGATTCTCCCAGAGTTAGGGGGCTCTGCTGGCTGGGAGTTATCCCCTGAAGAATGTTGCCAGTGCTTGTAGCAGTAAAACCACAGGGCTGGGCAGGAGGACAATGGATGCACAGGCTGGTGATAAGCATTGGAGGTGACTTGGGCAGGTGGGGTGAGGGGCCTGAGGAAACCTCTCCCAGAGAGTCCATGTAACTGATAAACTGTAACAAATCCTTCCCAGAGATTGACCAAAGGGCTCACCGCAGACAGAGAGGCATTTTCTCAAAAAAATCTGCAGAGCATATGAGGTTGATGCCGCACCCACCCCAGGAGTCTGTTTCAGCAGACTCCGAAGCCAAGGGGCAGCTCTCATCTCCAGCAGCTTCGCAGTATGGTCAAGCTATTCCAGAAGGAACATTGGCACATTGCATCCTCCCGGCTGCATCCCGCAGAAGACCTGCACTGCATAGAATCAGGGCACGCTACGGGCAGAGTGGATGGGTTGACTTGTGCAGTGTCTTGGGCATTTGAGAGGTCTGAGTAATCGGGAAAGTGTAAGGAGTGTGAAACTTGGCATAGATCCCACAGCAGAGTCAGGGCCTGATACAGATGTTCATCCTGAAAATAGACATGGAGATATTGGGTAGAGTCCGAAGTAGTGAGCTCCCTCTGGACCTTGTGAGTCTGTCTAAGCTGTGTACTTGGGAGAGGCAAATGGCATTGTTACTACCTTGGTTGATTGTCATTTTTTTTAAGTTTGGGGCTGATGGTAGAAAACAACAAAAACAACCACACACACACACACAAAATGCTATTAGCGGTAGGATTAAAAGATCCTAAAAGAGCAGAGGCTAGACAGGGGGGGAGGTATAATGACAATATGCATTTTGCTATGGTTAATGCACTCCTGTTTATAATGCATAACCACATTTTTAGCCCAAAATTTCAGGAAAAAAATCTCATTTAATTTTTTTAAAAGAGGGAGGAAGTGGCCACCCAGTGGCCCCTCCTACTGTCATGAGAGGTGCAAGGTGCAGAGCCAGCCACTGCAGAGAGGTCGGAGCAAGCCCAGGTGGCAGGTACGACTGGTCCAGATGACCTGGGCACCTGACCTCCCCCAACTGTCCCCTCCTAGCCCACCCTTTTCCCTACATTCTCATTTCCTATTCCCACCCATGTCCATCAGTAGGAACATGAGCAGGGCTGCCTCACTGGGAACCCCACGGGCTTATGAAAGCTAATGTGAGGGGTCAGGGCTGGCCCTGCCTGCTCCAGGGTCCTGACCGTGGATCCCTGCCCTTTCCAGGCTGCCTTGTCTCTCATACAGCTGGCCCCAATGTGACACCCCAGGACATCACGCTGAGGAGGTGCCTCCCCTGATGATACTCCAGTGAGGTGTCTCCTGAGGCACTAGCACTTACATTTCCTTTTAGTGACTAGACTGTGACCTCCATGAGCCATCCAGACATTGGGCACTCAGTGACATTAGAATGGACAGTGACAGCCTTTCCTAAACTTGAAAATCCTACAAATCTTCCAGAGGACTGGTTAAAATTAAGTTTATGAACCACATCCAAATACACAGAATCCACTCTCCAGGAGAAAGATCCGTGTATCCATTCCACTAATAAGCATCCTGGATGGTTTTTACTAGTGGCAATTTTAGGAAATTACACTGATTATGCTATAGAATCAAAATTACAATCTGAGCGTTCATGTTTTACTGCCAAGTACCTTGCAGACACGAACTTCATGGAGACTGAGGCCCAAGAGCTACAAAAGCGGGCTACTTCTAGTAGAACCGAGTCTCAGAACTTAGGTCTCCAAGCCTCTAGTTCAAGGATCTTCCAACCCAGCATGGCGTGCTAGGAACCTCAGAATGTGGGCCAGCCCAGAAAGGGCAGGGACCTACTGTCAGGAGCCCAGAGCAGGCATAGCTAGCCCTGCTCCTCACACCAGCTTCCCAGGAAATAAGTCCACCAGGTTCTCAGCAGAACATCTGTGGCCATGTTCCCACTGGTGGACATGGGTGAGGTAGGAAATGAGAGGATATGGGGATAAGGGTCGGGTACAAGAAGGAAGAGGGGGAGGAAAGGCACTCAGATCATCTGGGCCACTCTCACCTGCCACCTGGGCTCGCTCCTGGCTTCTCCACAGCAGCTGGTTTTGCCCCTCACACCTCTCATGAGAGAAGCAGGTGCCACTGTGCTGTCATCTCCACCACCCTCTCACCAATGCCCCAAAGTGAATGATCATGTCACCATTAGAAAGTATGACTGCTTCCAAGATGGCGGCAGCCTCAGAGTCCAGCACAATCATCCAGGAGGGTGGAGGTTCCTGCAGCTGTGGTGCCTGCCCAGTAGGGGTGGCTGGGAAGGAGGTTAGTGCAGAGGGGGTGCAGTCTCATATTCCAGGGTGTTATTCTGCATACAGATATCATAATTGCTTTTTAGGGTTATACTTTTAATCCATAAGCAGAATTAAAAACATTTATACAGATACAGAATTAGTAGTACCCATGTATAATGCACATCTTTATTTTTCTTTAAAAAATCTGGGCATAAAGCGTACATTATACATAGCAAAATATGGTCTATGGTAGCACATTCGAAATGGCAGCCAGTCTGCAATGGTGAGGCCATGAGGTGACGGCCAATAGGCTAAGAGGTCCCTAAGGGCAATACACATGGACGGCCAGCCAGACTGTTACTTACTGTGTATGATCAAAGGTCATGAGGAATTGAATAATAGAAAACTGAGGTCAGCCTCTAAAATGGAAACTCAGGGAACATTTACTTGTGCATTTTTGGTTATAAATTTTACAGTCTTCATAAAACCGTGAAGCAATGTTATCACAATGGGCAAAGTCTAAGAATTTACACACACAACTTCTATATCCCTACCTGAAAGTATTTTTTTTTTCTCTCCTTTGGGACATAATATAGAAAGGCAGGCATAAGAGATTGCTGCCCTAAAACTTTTCTTTAAAATATTATCATCATACTTTAAGAAAAGCTAAGATAAAGTACAAATAAAGATCTTTCTCGGTGAGCTCTCCAGTCTTATCTTACGGTGCCCAAACCCTTTAGATACTTAAGATGCTGTGAGAGTTAAGAAAAAGTAGATTTGAGAAAAAAGCTTGAATATGTGTTAATCTTGATCTGGTTAAATGACAGATGATAAGTTTTATGATGTTAATCTAAAATTGCTTCACGTTGAAGGAACGAGACATTCAGACTCTATTTTCACTCTCAGAAAATCACATCCTCTATAAAAATTAATGAATGGTCAGCATCTGTGGCTGGTGCATATTGTCACCCATTGTGACACTTAGTCCTGATAGTTTCACAGAGTGCTTTGCTCCAAATGTTTACATACATATGTAACATATACATGTTTACATACAGTCCTTCAAACATAACGTTCTTCTTTTCTCTCTGGCATAACTGGCAGTCACGTGTGATAAGAACGGCATGACAGACATAAACAACAATTTTAATTATAAAGGCAAAGTTTTGTCTCTTCTTTCTTCTGTTAGTTTTTTATCACCGGGGTCTGTTCCTGTAATTTTGTCAGTGTCCTAATCTATGTACAAATATTCCAAATTATGTATCTTAAAGTGTGAAGTGGCTGTACATTACAGGCTTCTGTAATTAATTTTCTAAAAGAGACCATTTTCCAAGTGAAAAAAGAAGTGTATTGGCACAGGTAATTCTGAGACCTTTACTGATCAATTTTGCCATCGCTCATATCAGTAAAGGTAATTTAACATTTATATACATCCATATAATTCCTATTCATCTATAAAATATAATAATGTTCTTCTATAAAATAACATTTAGCACATTATGATAAATTATATGAAGGATATCTAGTGTATTTCAGACCAGATTTTATGGCTATCTGAAATTAAAGTACAATTATGAGTAACTTGTTTTATAGTATTACTTTTTTTTCATGATGGGCTACTTTCGGTCAAGTTCTCTATTTTGTTTTTCCTAATGATTTACTTTTCTTATAATTAAGAAAATTATACATAACACCTAAATCTCTGCAAAAATATAAAATACCTGGTGACGTCACATCTCAATGGAAAGAAAGAAAGAAGATGAAGGTCAAAATTAACTTTGCCAATAAAATGTACTAAACTGAGTATTTAAAACAGTGGAAAAAATACTGACTTTTATGTAAAACAAACATTCCTACTGAATGTAAGGTTAAAACTTAGGGTATCGTGACTACACGTGCCAGTCACTGATGCTGAGCTATATGTAAAACCCTGGGAAATTGCGTACTATCCCTGGGCTTTCATTTTTTTATCTGCTAAGTCCAAAATTTCAAATATGGTTACAGACAGGTAAATAAGGAATTTTTCTGAGTCAGAGACATCTCTTTTACTCAGAATAATATGTGTACCATCTCTGAGAAACTTGGGAACATCTGGAGTAAGGCTTTCTCATGGTTACGCTAACACTACTGTGACTAATTAAATAATAGTTGGCTAAAATCTAAGCAATTTGAGAAATAGTATAAGTAGAAAAGAGATGCCCAGCTGCAGTTTAGAATAGACTCTCCTTTTGCCATAGGAATCAGTGTGGAAGGAGACAGTCCACTCAGCCCGCTCTTATAAACCTGCTCAGGAGAGACGGTCTGGCAGTGAGTCAATGGTACCCGCTGGTGGGAAAGTCCTTACTGACGGGCCCTTCGCAGGATGTGCTGGGGCTGCATCAGCTGCTTACGGTAAAGAAACCTGGATATATGGATTTATGAGGGACAACTCCCTTAATCATATCAAGTGAACTGCATAACTAAAATGGTGCTGATCCATAATGAGATTATGCTTTCCGAGTGAGTCAAGTGACTACATCTGTTACAGGGCAACTTCAGACCTGAGAGCAGCTAATACATTAAACGCAGGCCCGAGATTTAAAATGCTCAGTATTGAAGAGCTGCGTTGGTGGGTTTGGGCTTCTCTCTGCTTCTGCCCTTTGCGATCACCGGTATTCCTAAAATTAGTAAAAGTCACTATTGAGAAAGGGATCTGATTCCTCCCAGCCTATTTTGACAGTCTGGTCTTTTGTGTTATTCAGAGATGCCAACATAAAAAGAGTTTTCTATTTAAAATGCTTCACAGGGTTTTTAAATTATCTTTGCAGACAAATGTGGATATGTTTGCCTGGGAAATATTTTTCCTAATAGTCAAAGAATTCTAGTTATTTCAAAAATAGTTTAATACAAGGTACAAGAGAGCAAACAATGGAACGGCAGGGAAGTATATCCTTCACACTAAGCAGCTGGGTTACAAAACACACGTCTGGTTTCCTGAGATGCCGGTGAAGTGAGCCCCACCATCCACCTCATCCAGACCAGCGATCTGTTTATCCTGATATCATCTTAATATTCATGATGATTTAGAAAATGAGTCAGCCTCATAAATGAATGAAACTATATCAGCAGTGATTTTTGTTTATAACAATCACATATTAAAGTATTACTAAGCACGTAATCAATTGAATACTTGGCTATATTGAAGAGCGATGAGAATTGACGGGAGTGAAAGGTTCCTGCTATGTAACTGACTAAAACAAAAGGGCTTTAGCAAAGGGATGTAGGTTGACCAGCTCCACATGCTGGCCAGTCTATTACAGTTGTTTGGGTGAGCAACTTACACAAGTTCTACTATAATTTCAAAACAATAAGCTCTAGAAATAGTCATTTTAATTATAAGGGCATTCAATATTTTATTTATTTTTATTTCAAACAAATATGAAGGAACAAATGTTTAGGTTACACTATTCTCATTTCCAAAGTAAAGTTCAAGTTGTAGGAGAGCCCCTCAGGGAGGGTGGGTTAAATATCCTCACTTTGTGCACATTAGGTGAGAGATCTCTCACATTTATTATTTTAAACATGAAAATATGACATTTTTGTAAATTTTCTCAAAGCAATTAACCAGTATCAGCTTCAATAAATATATGTGTCTGTGGGGTGGCTTGTATTCTATATTTCCCAAATCAATGATATCATTAATGCCTGTCTAGACAAACTGTATCTTGTTTCCTTATTTCACTAGAGTCATCTTTTAAAGCTTAAAAAACAACATGTGATATGACCTTGAAAGTTTACGTGTTGTATCAGTCATTATTTTGTTCCAATACATGACTTATATGAGTTATAGAAGTTTCTAAACATCTTGTTTGTATGTCTATAAATTATTAAGTCTTTCCTTTAACCAGAAGGAACAATTCATGGTTCGGTTTAATGATCACTTTACACTTATTGGTGTCACAGGCGCAGTGACTTTATAATGATTAAAGTCACTGAAACAGATTTACTATCCTTATTTTGTATCGTCTTTTCTGCTACTCAACTTTTTTTTTTTTTTCTCCTGAGACAGAGTCTCACTCCGTTACCCCAGCATCAGCCTAGCTCTCAGCAACCTCAAATTCTTGGGCTCAAACAATCCTCCTGCCTCAGCCTCTCAAGTAGGCTCAGGCCACCACACCCAGCTAATTTTTCTATTTTTAGTAGACAGGGTCCCACTCTTACTCAGGCTGGTCCTGAACTCCTGAGCTCAAGGAATCTTCCCACCTCAGCCTCCCAGAGTGCTAGGATTACAGGGTGAGTCATCATGCCTGGCCTTTGCCACTCAGCTTTGAAGTGGGTTCAACACTCTGAAGTAATGACAAGCATACTAAAAACAAATGAAACGAAAACAGCAAACAACTATTTTAAGAAAACAACTTAGCGTGGCCTTTCCTTGAGTCTCAGTAGTTCTCTAGTTTTTTGGTATCTTACCCCCTTTCTAGTCTTAAAAATTACTGGGGATCCCTAAAGAGATTTTTATTATAATTTATTATCAACATTAATGTGACAGAAATAAAACACATATTTTTAAAATATTAATTTATTAAATTATTTAAAATAACGATAAAATAGGATGGTTAACGTAAATATAACACTTTTACGAAAAACAGTCGTATTACCCAGAAATACGTACTGAGAAGTCTGTTATTATTTTACATTTGGGTAAACTCCCTTAACGTCAGCTAGCTTCTCATATATGCTCCTGCATAATTTTGTTGCAATACAACCTGGCATGTAGTTTCTAGAAAACTTAATATTTTAATGTTATTATTATTAATAAAATAGTTTTGACTTTCACAATACCTTGAAAAGATTATAAAGAGCCTCAGATCTAACTTTGAGAACTACTTCTATACTAGAACCGAAATTCAGCCCGAAATTTATGGCCACAGTGCAACAGTGGCCAGAGTCTCACCAGGTAAAGAATCTCAGGTATGTTCCCCTAACCTCATACTACCAGAGACAGAGAGATGAGGCATTTTCATAAGCTGGTTTAAGTAAGATACCTAATGAACCACTGGATCCACACACAGTCCCACACAAATACTCCCACTTAACAGAACTTTCTTCTGGTACCCAAGATTCCACCAGCAACTCAAAGAAACTAGCAATATTCTATTTGTTATCCTCCTTGGGTATAAATATACAATGTTTGCATATTCACACCTGACTATCCCTGAGAAAGTCATACTTGTTTCCTACTTTGCTTTTAATTTTTTCTGTCATGACTCATTAGAGTTCACATTAGTACCAAAATCACTCTCTAGACCAAATCTTAGAATCCAGAGAGTTCAGTCCCTTATGAGGGCAGGTCCTGCGACCCAAAGGCAGAACAGGAACCTGCTCCTAGGTCATCAGCTTGTGGGAGAGACAGCCTTCTGGGAGTCTGCATTCCCATCGATTGTTTTCTGAGCTCACAGCCAAGGCTGCTTACAGTTCCATCACTGTCGAAGTGGCCTCATCCATCCCACCTGCTCCTCTTCACCAAGAGGGATGTAGGAAGCTGATTTTATGACATGCCATAGGCGTCATACCTGCAATGCAATCACTGGTTGCACTGCTGTCATCTGCATTTAGGCTCAGAGTAAGACCGTCTGAACTCACCATGCCTCAATTTCCTCAACTACCAAAGTCAGGTACTAGAAATAAACGTAGTGGTGAGAGGCATTGGGACCCTTCTTGAATAACTTAGCTGAGGAGGATATTCCATCTCAAGGACGTTGCAACTTTACCACAACAATAGAGAGGGAGGGAATTAAACACAATTTTATAAAAATTTCCTTGGCATTTGAAGGATTTTTCCATACCAAAAGGATGAAGAAGATTCTTCATAAATAATGCTCCAAAAAGATTTATTGTTTTCTGATAAGGGAAGACTCAGCCAATGGAAGTGTTGAGCTAGTTGAACATTCTGAATAACAATATCCAGAATCTCATATATATATTTTTTTCTTTTGAGACAGAGCCTCAAGCTGTCACCCTGGTAGAGTGCTGTGGCATCACAGCTCACAGCAACCTCCAACTACTGGGCTTAAGTGATTCTCTTGCCTCAGCCTCCCAAGTAGCTGGGACTACAGGCCCCCACCACAATGCCTGGATATTTTTTTTTTGAGGGGGGGAAGGTTGTAGCCATCATTGTTGTTTGCGGGGCCGGCTAGATTAGAACCCGCCAGCTCAGGTGTATGTGGCTGGTGCTTAGCCGCTTGAGCCATAGGCCAGAATCTCATATAATTTTTCACCTCTATTCATATCCCACCCAGCTTTATATAATTCAAATAAAAATTTCCCAAGGCAGTATTCTAGTGGGTCACCTGAGGAGGTATGATGTGTGTGCGTGTTTACATTTGGATACTTATGGGGGAGTAGGTTTGCATTTGCAAGTGGTAGGCAAGACTCAGCATGTTTACATTCAAGAAGACCTCCCTGAACAAGCTAGATTGGTCATATGTGAAATTGGTACATACAAGAAATGTACACGTCCTTGAAAGTTAAAGGCAATTTTTATCAGGGAGATTTGAAAAAGAAGATTCAGCATAATATATGCAGGTGCATAATATCTTAAAAAATTTATGGCAAAATTAGGAAATATAAGCTAGGAAGAATTATTCTCTGACAATTTATGTGAATGTTACTTGTCTCTGATTTATTAAATAAGCGGTGATAATAATTGTGCATTTTAGTGGCCTGGTGTATGTTTCAGTCTCAAAGTCCATAGACAGCTTATCAGCAGCTGCTATTGGAGCTTATATGTAATCAGATACAGGTGGGTAGAAGTTTTTGTCACATATGGACTCTAATTTCCTCTTGAACTTAATGCACAACATTAAAACTCATAGGCCACAAATTTACAAAGGAAATCTTGGATCTGGAAAGCTTTAGAAATCAGGTTACAGCACAGAACTGCGAGGGGGGAGATGATGCTTCATTTACATGCATGAACTCATTTGCATCATTTGCATATTTAATGAGCACCTGTGGCACACCAATAATGCCAAACAAAAGAGACACAGCTTCCCTTCTGCTCAATTTACTCTACTGTTTTGTGCCATAGGGTCAAATAATTTATTCCAAAGCAAAAGAGTTTCAAAAAATGATGCCACTTGCAGAGGCCTGGGTGCAAGGCCGTCAGGAAGAGTAGAGGGCGCCAGCTCACACACTGTGTTCCTTCCCTAACAGAAGTATTTTCGTC
>CAUYQV010027560.1:0-12965 GCA_963574575.1 Galagoides demidoff | reverse complement strand
AATGACGGCTGCAACCAAAAAATGGCCAGGCGTTGTGGCGGGCGCCTGTGGTCCCAGCTACTTGGGAGGCAGAGGCAGGAGACTCGCTTGAGCCCAGGAGTTGGAGGTTGCTATGAGCTGTGATGCCATGGCACTCTACCTAGGAGGATAGCTTGAGGCTCCGTCTTAAAAAAAAATAAAAAAAAAAAAAAAAGAGCTCTCTTTCTTTCTTGCATGTTCTGACACACCGACACACATAGACCCCCCCCCCCCAAACACATAGACACCCTTTCTTCAGTAACTGAGATACTAAATGCAAAATTAAAGCTCATCACACAATGATCTAAAGATGACCCAGGTCTTGTTGCTATGCAGGCACTCCTATTGCTGTACGAATGTATGGTAGACCGCAATTGTTTTGTGCTTAGAGAACAGATAAATGACATGGATTGAAATTATGGTAAATTTAAATTGATGGCCTAATTAGTATTATCTCTTTTTGTATTCATTGTAAGAAAAATTATCCAGGAGGAACTCATTTTGCATTAATGTTGATATAAAGTGTAATTCTCCAGGATTTTCATTGTAATTTGGCATTAATTAATGCATCATTATTTTAAAGTGTTAATTAAATTGTTACAGAAAGGGACATCTGCAGTGGCTCAGAAAGGAAATCACATGAACAATTAGTTTTGTATAGGTCTGCGGTGCAGTGTCTGAAATCACGCGCGTGGCAGCAGCGTGAAGGCCAAGGTAGACTGCAGACAGGAAGAACCCTGCACTGTCCCACGAGATGCTCTGTTGACAATGTGTGCCCACTTCTCTTTCTTTATTCCACTGTGCTCATGTGAAGAATAGGCAATCCCGAGAGTGGCTTTTGTTCTGTGGTTAGGACAAGATGCACAGTAGAAAAACTATAGTTCTTTACTTGATTTTTCCAGGAGCTTATTAGACGCCACTGACTATTTCCATGTCAGTAAAAAAGAATAACAGATTTCTTTTTTTGTAATATTGTGTAAAGATTTCATAAGTAGGCAGCCAGACAAGGCTAGATTAATTTTTCTTCTGGTAATAAGCTCCATACAAAACTGTGACAAATCAGAGGTTAGATAATCTGTGGTTAATTCCTTACGCAGTGGACCATCATTGTCAAGGCATCTGGAAGTCATTGAACACTATCACTGCTTAAGATATATAATTCCAAGGAATTTCTACCATGATTTCATATACCAAGAAACTATGGCAATCAGATAGCAATGTGGGTTGGTAATTCAATGGAACTTGGAATTTGGAAGGAATATATCAAGTAGGCCCCAAACATGCTGTTATCTTGGTCTTGTAGGACACAGAAACTTGGGGAATCTCATTCTATCAGCAGCATTATCTTACATTTGGTCCTCTGGGACCGTATGGAAAGAGCATTCTTTGTCAAGAGCTGTAACCATGATCCCATAGGAAGAGTATAAAAGGGAACTATAGCGTCGTATCACACAAACTATGAAGACCTCAAATCTGTTACATATATATTTTTTCTGGATACTGACTCCATATTTATGTTATTAAGTATAAAATGTCTAATTTCCTTAAGTATTAAGTTTGAAAGGTGATATCTCTGACATTCCACTTTGACATTTCTTGGGATTTTTTTCCTATTTTTTTGTTGTGAAGGTACATCCTCATTCTTTCAAATGCACATTTTGGCTTGTGATTATCTTTCAAAAAATTTTAAAGCAATTTTTGTGAAACCATGGATAAGTCAAAAATTTGTTTTATTCTCAAATATGAGTTCCATTGTGGAACCAGCTCAGCAGAGTTTGGAATATCAACAGATCATTAGAGAAGATGTGGCTAATGAATGCACAGTCCATCGATGGTTTGATAAGTTCCTTTCTGGTGATTTTAATCTTGAAAATGAGCCACATGGGCGACCTGAGACCAAGGTGAATAACCATGAGCTGAAAGCTGTAATGGAAGTGAATCCATCTCAAGCTACGTGAGAATTAGCAGCAAGGTTTGACATTGCTATTCCAACAATATCGGACAATTTGAAATAAATTGGCAAAATAAAGAAGCTGGATGGATGGGTTCCATATAAATTAAATGGGCATCAGAAGAGAAATCATCTCAAAGCTTGGCTTTCTTTGCTGTCACGACATAAAGGCAAACCATTTCTACACCATATTGTTATATGTGGCGAAAAATGGATTCTTTTTAAAATTTCAAGTGTTCAGCACAATGGTTGGATACAGATGAGATGCCAAAACACAGCCCCAAGCCGGATATTCATCAAAAAAAAACCCTAATGGTATCTGTTTGGTGGTCCAGGACTGGTGTTATCCACTACAGCTTCATGAAGCCTGGTCAATCAATTACAGCAGACGTCTACTGCAACAAACTGGAAAACATGATGAGGATGCTTGCAATTAAGCAATGGAGGTTGGTCAGTAGAGACAGGCCAATCCTCTTGTAAGACAAGGCTCAACCACATGTCACACAAACAACACCGCTCAAACTATAGAAGCTGGACTTGGCAACTCCCTGTCACCCATGGTATTTACCAGACCTTGTACCAACTATCACTTCTAGGCTATGAACAGTTTGTGCAAGGAAAAACATTCAATTCTCAACAAGCTGTGGAAAATGCTTCCATGATCTCATGGCCACTGGCTCTCCAGGTTTCTTTGCTGTGAAGATGGCAAAACTGTGTCAATAGTTTAGATACATACTTCGATTAATTATATTCCTTTCTACTGAGATGTAATAAACTAAGCTTTTGACTTGAAATTAGACATTTCACATTTACTGACCTAATATTAAGGTTGCAACTTTTCCTTTACTGGCCATCATGAGAGCCTCTAATTTGTCAGGTTCTGTGAAATTTTCCTCGTAGATAACTTTGTTTTATGAGCTTATAAAGGTTAAAGCCCAAATTCCTACAATTAGGATGAAACCAAATCTTCCTTCTAGGTATGGGAATTGGATAGATAAGACCAGAATCTGTTTTTGACAGTTAAATGAATGTGAGTTGCTTTCCTTCTTCATGAAGTTGTCAGCTCCCCACAGATTTAGGACTTTCCTGGGTTTCTTGGACAGTTGCAGACTGAGCCCAGTACCAGCCTCATTCAATAAAGAGTTGATTGATTGATTCATTCATTCATGTAGCTCATAGTAGCTGCTTTTCTAAGAAGAAGTGGCCACAAACCTTTGTTAGGCTCATAAGTTTCTATTCAAAAATCCTCAGGGAAAATGTTACATGACCTTAAATCAGCTGGGTACATTCTGTGCCCTGAGATTTTAATTATTTTAACACGAACCCTCATCTCTCAATCAGGATTCTTCCCTGTCTCCCCAGAGATTCTTGGAGTCACATGCAGTGAACATAGGTAAAGACTTCTCCTGCTTACCTCTGGTTCTGAATTCCTGATTTGACCAAGGTATTTCAATTTCTTGATTATCATTACGTGATTTTATGAAACCATTTAATTCAATTAGACCTTCCCACTTCCCAAAGCATTGATATGGGGATAAGATACTTACATAACAAGATAGCAACACAGGCCGAGCACAGTGGCTCACACCTGGACTGTAATGCTTAAGCTCAACAGTTGGAAACCAGCCTGAGCAAGAGTGAGACTCTGTCTCTACTAAAAATAGAAGAACTAGCCAGGCATTGTGGCAGGCACCTGCAGTCCCAGCTACTTGGAAGCAGAGGCAAGAGGATTGTTGAGTCCCAACAGTTCTGAAGTTACTGTGAGCTATGACTCTACAGAACTCTACCCAGGGTGACAAAGTGAGACTCTGTCTCAGAACAACAACAATAACAACAATAACAACAACAACACAAAAGCACCTATGCAGCTCTTCTCTGTAGTCACCTTCTCCTACTCCTTGTCCACTCCCCTCTCTCGTCCTAGATTCCAAACTCTTACCCTCTCCTTCCTCCAAAGAACATCAGCTCCAAAGTACTGTGAGTTTTGTAAAACAGTCTAGCTACTTCTAGGTTTTACTTCTACTTTCAAACAATGCCCTGAGGGCCCCACTCTCTGAACCCAAGTGAGGCTGTCAAGTTAATTTTGCCAAACAATAGGCTATTTAGTCTTTCTTAGGATACAGAAGAAGTTGCATTCAATTGTGGTTTTGAGTAACTTCTTTTTCCTACAGTTGACTTTGTCATCTTATAGTTTCAATGGTTACCTCACCTCGGGGGTCTTCAGAAAACTCTGATTTCTTTGTTAATTCTTCAGCCAGTCACATCAGATGCCAGTTCCTTGCAGGTAAGTAATGTGTGTCTGGTTTCCTTTGTAGATGTTTTTAAATGCCAAGTAGACTCTTCCACTCACTTTGGGCACTCAATAACTATACAGAGGAGAGAGAGTCAATAGAAATTCAAATAGATGACAAGAAAAGCATGTCCAGCCCCAAGGTTTGGTTATAGGAAAGGCGATGTGTGGAAGGGCTGGCTACCTCCCTTCCCAGCACCTTGGGCATTCTGGAATAGACACTGAACTAGCTTTAATACTTAGCATAGGATACTGCATATTTCTTGCTCTAAATTTAATGCTGTGGCATTCAGTTTAAACTACCTTGTGTCCAATAATATACTTCCTGGCCTGCCCCGAGGTCTTTGGGAAGCATTTTATCTTTGATATAATTGCCAGGGTGAATCCCTAGTTATAACATACTCTACAGCATATAAAATAATTGTTGCGACTGAACCCATCACATAAATATTAGTGATGGAAGAGATTGGTTGGAATAAATCAATGTGGGTGACATATTTAATAAACTTTGTATAAACATTGTTTGCAACAGCTATAAATAAAATTGTCTTTAGGAATTTTACATATTGCCCATCCCTGTATTCAGAGAGAGGCACGGGCATGATTTCTAGCCATGCTAAAGACAAGCAATGCCTTTAAAAACCTGCCCGAATCAGAACAGGCAAGCAGAGTCAGGAAGCATGCCCGGGGCGCCAGGTGAGGCGGTGGTGAAGCTCACCCCCAGCCTGAGCTCTCCGCACTCAACTTGCCACTGGGAACTAGGCTCAGTATAAAGAGCTCTTTGAGCCAACATGCTTCTTTTTTTTTTTTTGTTTTAACGAAAAAGCCACACCATAAATAAAGCATGATCGAGATGGCATTTTACATTCACACAGATTTCGGCATAAATAAATAAAAGGGATTTTGTTCAAATTCTGTCATCCTTACATGCCATTTTAAAATTATCTTTCTCTACCAGTTCATCACATTCTACTAAGCTGAGAGTCATACTGGCTCCCTCCAGTGGCAGAATGAGCTCTGATCAAACCACAGGGGCTGCTCAACCTGCCAGTTCAACATGGCATCGCTTAATTCCAAGGCTTCTTAACATATGCTACCATTCTTGGAGAGGTTTGATGTAGGTGTTAATTTTAATTAACCCACCTCATATTGTCCCATCCAAGTTGGTATATTTCATTATTCCCATTGCAGGGATGACAAACAGCTGATTGGAAGGCAGAGGAGTTGCTGGGAACTCTGGGAGGTCATGATGATGCCCCATATTGGTGCACCAGACCAGAGGGGACTTTCTTTCAGCTTCAAACACACCCTTCAACATTCTCTGACTTACTGTTGTTAGATTCCAAAAGATGACAAATTGTGGAAATATTTAGGTTCTTTTTTTCAGGAGGTCAGACATATTACTGTGTGTCTTCAGCTTCAAGCTTAATGAAATGCCACAGACGCATTTGGAAATTCAGGTATGAACTATGGGTCATACATTGTTTGAAATTTACAACTTTCACATTTATTTTTATTAGTAATATTTTAGTCGCTCAATATATTTCTCTGGCACTAATGGAAAAAACATGGTGTCCTCAAGCAGCCAAAATAATCTCTCTAAATTCCCACCGAGTTTAATCAAAGGGCATGCAATTTAATGACTAAAGTTACTGCTGTATATTTCCAGCGTCCTGGGTTCAAATCTCATTAAATTAGGCTCTAATTAAAACTCATCTGAACTATTTTTTCATTGTGTAATTGTTTTTTAATTCTTAACAGCTCACATTAACCTCCTTTAATTCGAGGGGGGAAAATGGGGAATTAAAAAAAAAAAAAAAAGGAATAAACCAACCAGGCAGGAAAAAGGAGCAGTTGAATTAGAGGATGATAGGAAGTCTTTTTTTAAAAATGCTGCCTGAGAATTGGGTATGCAACACAGATGATAAAGAGGAGACTTAATTAGGGCTCAACTGCTCTGTTCATAGTTCTTGGGTCTTTATAAAAGCTACATCATGTGTAATTTGCCATTATTTTCCCAGGCAGCTCTTCCTGAGATGTTATTTTTCACTTGCGTTTTTATTTTTTTCCATCTTGAGAGCGTGGTATCAGACCTTGTATATACAGCTTGCCACTTGCTTGCTGTCAGAGACAGAAGTGACAACACTTGTCACTACCAATCTCTTCATGACTGGTCTCATCTGAGCGATACACACAGCCTGATTTCCAGGTGTTTGTTGAAACTCCGAGTTATGTAACATGTCTTTGCTGTGCTCAGAATTGAAAAAGAAGCACTGAAGGGGGAATGAATGCTTAACTTTCTAGCAACTGTGAGTGTGCATGACACTGAATTAGCCTGATTCTGGATCATCCAAGGGACGCTTTGTAGACGGGCAGAGGGGGCATCGCGAAGTGAAAGAGGAGCCTGCGAGATTCAGGGGGGGTCAAGTCGCCCTGATGGGAAAGTTCCATAAACTTTTTTGAAAGCAACATGAGTACACAATTTAAGAAGCTAACTACTCCTAAAAGTACACTATGTATTAAAAATAATAATAAAAGAAGAATTACTCATCCTTCTCTTTGCTCTCCAGCTCACGTATTGTCCAAATGAAACCGGTTTTCAATAATGTTCACTGTGTTGACTGCTAGGTAAGAATATTGTGATTTATCAATTTTGAACGGTATTTATGCATCTCATACAATGGTAGATGAAAATTCAAGCTCTTTTACACACACATACACACACACACTATTTCCACCACTTCTTTCTCCCTCCCCCCAATCCTTGCACTAGAATTTTATCAATTTAAAATTAAATCCACATCTATAATGTTATTGTTGTTACTATACACATATATTTCCTTGATGAGCCAAGTAGCTGACATTACTCACATTTTCTTGTACAACTTCTTATTTTCTAAAATTAATAATTGTATCATTTCTTCCTTCCCAGGCTTCTTCTAATTTCTAATTTTTCACTTATGCTCCAAGTATTCTCTTAATACAATTTCTTACTTGAATCTGTAACATATCTGTTTCGCATCAAAACTCCTAGAGTTCTATATTTTCTGGTTTCAATATGTAACGATAGCTTCTAGATTTGCTACATAGTAATTGTGTCCTGTATTTGCCTTTGAGTCATCCTGGAATTACCTTACCTTCTCTCCAATGTTAGATATCTTGTCTGTCTGTTTGTTTGCTTTTGTTTTTGGTTTAAGCCATGTTTTGCTGGAGCACATTCTCCAGTAGCTTTTAGAGAAAAGATGAATTTGAAGTCCTTTTTCTCTTAGAACTTTAAGTTAGGCTTTCCTCTGTTCCAGCTCACAATAGTGCAGCACAGAAGTTCAATCCTATACCTTTATCTGCAGTATTCTGAAATTTCATCATAATTCACTTTGGTGTGATCATCTGTTCAATTGTTTTTCTAAGCACATGGGAGACATTTTTATTTTGAAATTTTGTTCTTCAGTTTTAGGTCACTTTTGTGTATTCTTTTTCATATCCTTTTCTTTCCATCATTTCCTCTGGTATGTCTTTCTAGAATGCCTGTTCATTACACATTGGGCTTCATTTTTGGTTTCTCCTCAAATTTTCTTTTCTTTTTGGCCTTTTCTATTTTGCATTTTTTGTGATTATTTTTTGACTACATCTTCTAACACTTTCATTTTGGATGCTGTATATTAATTATTTAAAAAAACACTTTATTTTCACAGATTGTTCCATTTTTCATAGCATTCTGTTGGTGATTCATTGATGAACTATCTTTTCTATCTCTCCAAATATATTCATTCTTTTCATTGTCTTTATTTCTAATCAGTCCTTTTTTTGTTTGTTTGTTGGTGTACTTGTTTCTCTTTATGATACTACAAAAGCATGACCAGTTAGGTTTTCAGTGGAACCATGTGACTCTTGCTATCTGGAGGCCTACAGTGATTTAATATGGGTCCTCTGATTTCCCCTCTGTTTCCAACATCTGGAGTTGGCAAAGGAATAAAGCTGGTATGGGGTGGGAGAGGTGCTCTCAATATTTAATTTTTTGCTATTAAGAGGACCCCTTAATCCTAACATTTTCAGTTCCTACTCATCCCAATTTTCTTCTGTGCCTAGTAGCCCTGAGCCCTCTATAGGTGTTTTATCTTGGTGGTTTGAGTTTTAAAAAAAGATTTCTATTGCCTTTGTTGTTTCGGGTCAGGTGTATCCACTTGCAGCAGAACTAGTATAAAGGAGGATATTATCCATATTATCCTTCATTCAACAAATGGGAGTGCCAGATGGCTTTTCATAGGCAACTACAGATCCATTTGTTACTCTCCCTTCCTTTCCCAGCCAACTTGAGTAGTCATCTGAGAGTGAACCTGGGGGCCTTTTAAATTTTGTTTTTATATGCTGAGGATTTGGGACCAGATAGAACTGTGCTTGGCCATAAATTCACTATATAATGTTAGACAACCTTTTTGGATTCCAATGAACTCATCCTTGAAGTATGCTAACTTCTCTGAGACTTTTCTTTCTCAATGATAACATGGAGGATACCACTGATATTTTTATTATGTATGATAATTACATGAGTTATTACATTTAAATTGTGTGCCACATAAAATTGTCCTGATTCTCTTCTTACCTGGAATATTTATAAGTCATGATATCAGGTAAGATTAATATTAACTGTGTATAAAACAAACAAACAAACAAACAAAAAACCTAAAACAACATGTGGAGAACCCTGAGAGAACTAAAAATAGACCTGCCATTTGATCCTGCTATTCCTTTATTAGGTATATATCCAGAAGACCAAAAATTGAATTGCAACAAAGATATTTGTATCAGAATGTTTATTGCAGCCCAATTCATAATTGCTAGGTTATGGAAGAGGCCAAAATGCCCATCAACCTACGAATGGATCAATAAATTGTAGTATATGTACACCATGGAATACTGTGCAGCCCTAAAGAAAGATTGAGACTTTACCTCCTCCATGTTTATATGGATGGAATTAGAAATGTTCTTCTCAGCAAAGTATCTCTACAATGGAAGAAAAATTATCCAATTAATACGGCCCTATTTTGAAACTAATTCATAGGTTTTATAGGAATGTCATAACCTAATTATAGCCTTAGAATATGCGAAGGGGTGGGAAAGGGGAGGTGAGGGGGGTGGATGGGGGTAGGGAGGGTGATTGGTGGGGTCACCTATATGGTTAATCTTATAAGGGTACAAGTGAATAGCAGAGTATGACTGTCTTAACTTAATTACTAAGAGAATGACATGAAAGTTATGTTAACCAGTTTAATGAGAGTATTTCAAAATGTATATGAAAACAGCACACTGTACCCCTTGATTGAATTAGTGTACATAGTTATTCTATAAGAAATAACAAAAAATGAATTTACTGACCAAGGTGACAGAAGAATTGACAATTGATAAATTTGTGAAGCAGTTTCATTTAACCCACTGAATTATGTCATCTTGCAGCAACCTGATTTATCTGGGTTCATCAAGTAGTACCAGAAAAAGAGAGTTTGGATTACTGTATTCAAAGAGTAAGTATATTTCCATTGCTTATTTTAGAAATAAAGTGAAGTTGAAGACCTGAGCTTTTCTCAGAGATTGCAATATCTTTCTCTCTGACCTTTATCCTGTACTGCCTTGCTATTTAAGATTTTATGTAGATGTTATTTCTCATAATATATAACACATTCTTTGAATGCATGTTCTGTCTTATTACTTTATTTCTCTCAGATAACCTACCCAAGAGTCCTGCACATTGTAACAGAGAACACCAGTACATAGTTTTTTAGTGAATGCAACATTGTTTCCCTGCCTCAGGAGCTTCCAAATATGGACACATATTCAAAGGCATTCTTAGAACATATGCTAATGACACAGTTTTCTTATACACATGGAAGTCATCTGCAACTGTTCTGACAGAATGAACAGAATTTATAAAAACTACTGAGTGGTTAGAGGGTAATCAAGTTACACTAAATTTCAACAAAGCAATTACAATTTCATTTACTTATGAAGTATTAAAGACTTGATAAAAAAAGGCACTTTGTAGAAATTAATGGTAATGGTACTGTAGTTTACTCTACTTTAAAACATTACCTTAACAATATATCTGGGTGCAAAACTAAAATCAAATTCAGTCATTCAAAGACCACTTAACAGGTCTAATTGGGGAAGTAGCATCAAAATGGATTTTTTTCCAGGCTTGTTAGACAAGGTTTATCACACAAAGCAACAGAGGAACCCCACAATGCATTGATTCTTTCTCTCTTTTACTATGTCAAGACAGCTTGAGTCAGTGTTCAAACAAAAAGTTTGGAGATAAACTGCAACACTTTAGCAAACATTCAGTAAGTGAGTTACACCAAATACCAATGAAAAAATATAAATGTTTTCACCACAACTTTTTTTTTCACATTACTTTATTTCATTTTACTTCTTATTTATTATTGTGGAAGAATATTCTTTCTTCTTCTTTTTCTTTTTTTTTAATTAAATGATACCTGTGTACATTAATGCAATCATGGGGTACAGTGTGGTGCTTTCAAATACAATTTGAAATATTTTCATCAAAGTGGTTAACATAGCCTTTATGTCATTTTCTTAGTTATTGTGTTAAGATGTTTACATACTACTCTTAAAAAGATTCACTTGTACCCTTGTAAGATAAACCATAGAAGTGATCTCTCCAATCACCCTCCCTCCATGAATACCCCCTCCCCTCCCCACTTCCCCATCTTCTTAGGCTGTGATTAGGTTATAGCTTACATATGAAAGCTATAAATTGGTTTCAAAGTAGGGCTGTGTACATTGGACAATTTTTCTTACATTCTTGTGATACTTTGCTAAGAAGAATATTTTCCAGCTCCATCCATGTAAACATGAAGGAACTCTCCATCTTTCTTTACAGCTGCATAGTATTCCATGGTGTACATATACTACAATTTATTGATCCATTCTTGGATAGATCGGCACTTGGGCTTCTTCCATGACTTGGCAATTATGAATTGGGCTGTCATAAACATTCTGATGCAAATATCTTTGTTGTAATGTGCTTTTTGGTCTTCTGCATATATACCTAATAAAGGAATTGCAGGATCAAATGGCAGGTCTATTTTTAGTTCTCTACGTGTTCTCCAGACGTCTTTCCAAAAGGAACGTATTAGTTTGCATTGCCACCAACAGTGTAGAAGTGTTCTCTTTTCTCGACATCCACGCCAGCATCTCTGGTTTTGGGATTTTGTGATATGGCCTAATCTTACAGGAGTTAGGTGACATCTCAAAATAATTTTTATTTGCATTTCTCTGATGATTAAGGATGGTGAGCATTTTTTCATATATCTGTAGGCCATGCACTTATCTTCTTTAGAGAAATTTTCATCAAGTCCCTTGCCCACCCTGAGATGGGATCACTTGTTCTCTTCTTGATAATACATTTGAGTTCTCTGTGGATTCTGGTCATTAATCCTTTGTCAAAGACATGACTGGCAAATGTCTTCTTCCATTCTGAGGGCTGTCTGCATGCTTTTCTTACTCTGCTCTTGGCTGTGCAGAAGCTCTTTACTTTGATCAGGTCCCAGTAGTGGATTTTTGATGTTGATTCAATTACCCCGGGGGTCCTCCTCATAAAATATTCCCCCAGGCTGATTTCTTCAAGTGTTTTTCATACACTTTCTTCTAGTATCTTTATGGTTTCATGTCTTAAGTTTAAATGTTTCATCCACTGAAAGTCTGTCTTAGTTAATGGTGAAAGGTGTGCATCCAGTTTCAGTCTTCTACAGGTCACCAACCAGTTAGCCTAGCACCATTTGTTTCATAGGGAATCTTTTCCCCACTCAATGTTTTTAATTGGCTTGGCAAGGATCAGGTAATGGTAAGTAGCTTGCTTCATCTGTTGACTCTCTATTCTGTTCCATACATCTACCTGTCTATTTTTGTGCCAGTACCATGCTGTTTTTATCACTATTGATTTATAGTATAATCTGAGGTCTGGTAGTGTGATTCTCCTTGCTTTGTTTTTATTCCTGAGTAATGACTTGGCTATTTGACCTTTTTTTCTGATTCCATATAAAACGAAGTATTATTTTCTCAAGATATTTAAAGTATGACAGAGGAGCTTTAATAGAGATTGCATTAAAATTATATATTCCTTTGAGTAATATGGACATTTTAACAATGTTGATTCTTCCCAGCCATGAGCATGGTATATTTTTCCATTTGTTAACTTTTTCAGCTATTTCTTTTCTTAGAGTTTCATAGTTCTCTTTATAGAGATCTTGCACATCCTTTGTTAGGTAAACTTCCAAATATTTCATCTTCTTTGGCATACTGTGATCAGAATAGAGTTCTTGACTTTTTTTTCAGCTTGGCTACTGTTGGTATATATAAATTTTACAGATTTATGAGTGTTGATTTTGTAACCTGAGACTCTGCTGTATTCCTTGATGACTTCTAGGAGTTTTGTAGTCGAATCCCTGGTGTTCTCCAGATATACAATCATATCATCTGCAAAAATTGAAAATTTGATCTCTTCTGACCCTTTATGGATACTCTTGATTACCTTTTCTTCTCTAATTGCAATGGCTAAAACTTCCATTACAATGTTAAAGAGCAATGGAGACAATGGGCAACCTTGCCTGGTTCCTGATCTGAGTGGAAATGATTTCAATTTAACTCCATTCAATACGATATTGGCTGTGGGTTTGCTGTAGATTTCCTCTA
>CAUYQV010027557.1:0-19272 GCA_963574575.1 Galagoides demidoff | reverse complement strand
AGACAGAGCCTCAAGCTATCCCCCTGGGTAGAGTGCCATGGCATCACAGCTCATAGCAACCTCCAACTCCTGGGCTCAAGCGAGTCTCCTGCCTCCGCCTCCCAAGTAGCTGGGACCACAGGCGCCCACCACAACACCCGGGCATTTTTTGGTTGCAGCCATCATTGTTGTTTGGCGGGCCCGGGCTGGGGATGCGAACCCGGCACCTTGGGTATATGTGGCTGGCGCCTTAGCGGCTTGAGCCACAGGCGCCAAGCCAACATGGGCCATTTTTGCAAGACATAATTTATTTTTCCCAAAATGTTAATGTTTTTATGATTTTTGTTGATCATAAGAAACACTTTGGTTACAAAACATTCAGTAACTTCAAAAATGTTGTTTTTAAAAGGACAGCTCTTCTATAATCTTGTGTCCCAGTAATAAGAAATAGTGATAATTTGGTGTATGTCTTTTCAAACTTTAAGGCATAAATATTTGTTAAAAATATGTAAATGAGGTCTCCCATAGCTCAGTGGGTAGGGTGCCGGCCACACGCACTGGGGCTGGCAGGTTCAAACACAGCCTGGGCCTGCTAAACGACAATAACAACTACAAGAACAAAAATGTAAAAATGGCCAGGTGTTGTGGGGGGCACCTGTAGTCCCAAGTACTGGGGAGGCTGAGGCAGGAGAATCACTTAAGCCCAAGAGTTTGAGGTTGCTATGATCTGTGACACCATGGCATTCTACCAAGGGCAACAAAGTAAGATTCTGTCTCTAAATAATAATAATAATAATAATAATAACAACAACAACAAAAATGTTGCAATAAATATATACTTGCCCAATTATTATCTTCAGAGAAATTCTGTATCAAAGTGGAAATTCCATTTTCTATTTTAAACACACTGTCAGACTGCCTTCCAGAAAAACTGTACTAATTTATACTCTTACCTTATCTACTATATTGTTACAGCATTGCACACATTAGTCATTACAATATTTCTATCTGATAAGTAAAAACTTACTTTTTTTCCCAATTACCTTAATAATCTATAAGTTTGAACATCGTTTTAAAATACTTTTTGCTTATTACTATTATATTTCTTATATGACATGTTCATTCATGTTCTTTGTCCACTTTTCTATTAGATTATTTATCTTTCTTTTACTGATGTTCTGAGTTTTATAGATCTTTGCCCTGATCTCTCTCTCTTAAAAACAAATATCCCTTCTAGTTTGTTTTTTGTGTGTACTTTACAATCTTCCCTTTAACTTTTTTTGGTTCACTATTCTACACAGAAATATCTAAATTTTAAGTGGTCTTATTAATCTAATCAGTCTTTTCACTTATGCATTTTGAGTTTATATCATCTTTATAAAAGTTTTTTCCATGGCAAGATTTTAAAAATAATCTGCTGTATTTTCCTCTGGTACTTTCACAGTTTTATTTTTAATGGCATTTATACTCTAGGATACAGAGTGTCCATAAAGTTCAGGTGTAATTTACAATGTAAAACTATTTTAAATTGCACACAAACTTAACAGACATTCTATACATGTACACGTACATTCTTTCATTTCTTTTACTGATCAAAGAATATTTAGTATAAAACCAGTAATTTTACATAATCTATTTTCAACTGTTTGTATTTTTATATTTTATATAGTTTGGTTAAAGAAAAAAACTGTATTTAAATTTGTAGATTCTTTCCTTAGACATATAATCGGAAGGGAAGAAAGTACCACTTCAGTTTATGGACCAAAATTTGGACCATGAATACACACACACACACACACACACACATGCACGCTACACACACAGACTTCAAACTTACCTTCCAGACCAAGTCCATGTATCTAAGTTTAGATAGTGCAAATCATTCATCCTTGTTTGCTAAAATAAAAATGTTAAATTGGTCAGTGTTTTACAATTTTTTTTCTTTTTTTTTAGACAGAGTCTCACTTTGTCACCCTTGGTAGAGTGCTGTGCTGTCATAGCTCACAGCAACCTCAAACTCCTGGGGTCAAGAGATCCTCTTGCCTCAGCCTCCCAAGTAGCTGGGATGACCCACCTGCCACAACACCTGGCTATTGTTTTACATCTTTTACGAGCTAAAATTATGGTTTTAAAATAAACTCAGATTAAAAAGAGACTATCTCTATTTTACTTAACATCAGAAGTTTAAATATTGGAAAATAATGCCAAGCATTAATACAATTAACAGAGAGCTCCCAAATCAATGTGTGAAAGGGGAAAGGAAGAAATGGGTTTAAACTAGTAAGATTTAGATTAGGAGAACTTAAAAGTTTTCTGATACTGCACTGAAGTGAAAAATGTTTCTCATTAAAATATCATTTATACTGAACCATGATTACTCATGTATTGTCTGTCTGGGAAATAGAAGATAAATAAAAGTTATTATTGAATATCAATTTTAAGAGATAGACTATATGAATGTTCACTTATTCTGAAAAATCAGAGGCTAAATTTGTATAAGAAGTATTACACATATAAATTCCATTTCCATTAAAAAACACTAACCAAGACACGTCCGCCAAAGACATAACCCTTATTTCCCAGAACTGCACATGTGTGTGCGGCTCGTGGCTGTGGTGGAGCTCCAGCCTGCAAGCAGAGATCAGAAGAGATTGCAAAGATGTAAACACTCTTAACATGCCACCCTGCTCTGCTAGGTCTGAGAAGGCTTACCCAGTAAGTCACATTACCTGCGTATCATAATTTAACTAAAAACCCTCACGCAAAAGTCCATTCTAAATAGTAACAATCATACACAAACACTGCTCTTCAGAGTAACATTTATTCTCTCTGATCTTTCTTTACATTTAAAAACGTTTTTCTTAAATACGTGACACTATTTAGCAAAACAAACTTTCATATGAATTTTTGCTCAAAATACTATATAATGATTTTAAAAACAAAATTTAAAAATTCACTCTCATTTTCTCTCCCCTCTCTCTGTCACACTCTCGCACACACAGAGTTAACATGAGGAATGAACAGGCACACTGTGATCTCTGATACGCTCATAAATTAAGTATGTTCCCCAAACTCTTAGTGCTTCAAATTCACATAAGAATTTCACTCTTGGCTCAGCGCCTGTGGCTCAACCGGCTAAGGTGCCAGCCACGTACACCTAAGGTGGTGGGTTTGAATCCCCAGCCCGGCCCGGCAAACAACAATGATGGCTGCAACCAAAAAATGGCCGGGCGTGGTGGTGGGTGCCTGTGGTCCCAGCTACTTGGGAGGCTGAGGCAGGAGACTCGCTTGAGCCCAGGAGTTGGAGGTTGCTATGAGCTGTGATGCCATGGCACTCTACCCAGGGGGATAGCTTGAGGCTCCGTCTCAAAAAAAAAAAGAAGTTGGTGAAGTAGAGTAAGCTTTGGAAGTATTCCTTCGATTTCCCCTCTTGAAGATTCTTGTGAGTAGTGGCATACCAAAGACTCTGAGAAGTCTTGCAGTGAAGAAGCTCATTTTCATTTTTTAGTGCAGTAAAGACCAAACATATTTGTCCACTGACTTCCTTTTCTGCAAATATTCATTACTCCTCAGTACTCTCTTCTGGGTATGAGGTCAGAAACTAAGAAGCTAAGGCTTTCCTGGTCCAAGGCTAATGGAAAGGATTTGTGATTCTTGTGTGTTTGTGTGTGGGCAGGGGTGGGGGGATTGGCAGTAGAGCTGCCATGTGGGGAGAAAAATCTGTATCAGCAGCCGTAGAAGGGGATCTATCAGGAGAAGCACCAGCCTTCCAGTGACAGCCCAAATCCCAGGGGTTCACAGGACTGGGAGGAGAAGGAGTCCATGAGTGCTTTGGCATCTGGGACTGTGTCAGGGGAGACAGGGATGGGTGGTGGGAGTCCCAGGTGGGCACGTTGCTTGTAAGCTTTGGAGCTCTCCTCCAAGCCAGCCTGCCTCCCGAGTTCACTCACCTGCAACCAGGAGGCAGGCATAATCCGCTCCCGGAACTAAAATCAAACACTAACAATCTTGTTTCATAGTTTAAAATGCAAGTTTGTTTGTTTGAACAGTCAGCAAACTTGCATTTTAAACTGTGACTCACTCAAGCTCTAAAACAGTCAAGTGACAAATCTCTCTGATTTTGTGTCTACCTCAGTGAAAGGTATGGGTAAATTGTCACTGATTGGGCGTTTGCCCCAGCATTTCGTCTTCATATCATCCCTAGGTGTTAATATTAGCCAGTGAAAACTGAAGTGGGTAATGGTGCTTTATTCAACATTCGTGCAACCAATAATCTATTAGCCCTTCCTGTGTGCTGGGATGTGGGTGACTATTTAATGATACTGTTACTTGCTGGTCTTTATTGAACATATATTATGCATCCGAGTGTTCTGGTGTTTTAAATAGGCCAGTATTTTTAATCCTCACAATTCATAGGCAAGTGGATGTGATTATTGTTGACACTTAACAGGTGGGTAAACTGAGGCACGGGATGCAGAAAAACATGCACAATATGACATGACTACGAGGGGCTCACAGGAATCCGACCTAGGACATCAGGTCTCTTTCGCTACATCACACTCCTATGTGACACATCATGAAACAAATGATGGCTCCCTACAGCCTTGTGGCTTTGCTGTCAGCCTAATTAAGAGCTATGGAACATAACTCCTGATTCTCTGCACTATGGTGAGTGTGTGGGCCATGTGGATGTGAGTGAGTCCCAGGCTTCACCAAGGTCAATCTGTGCTAACCTGCATTAGCTGCTTCAGAGTAAACTGGCACCCCATGAAGTCAGGATGCCCTCTACATCTTGTGATTTCTTCCACACTTTCCAATCTTGTCATCTTAGCAAAGACCATCAGACAATTTCTCCCACATCTACCATCATCCCTCAAAATATAATATTATTGGAAGTCACTGTGCTGGTGAGGGTAGGCTGACATTTTATGCAATTTGGACATAAATGTTATATTTGCAACAGGTTGGGGCTGCTGACTATAAGAATAAAATGTTCGTAAGTGACGAGGAGTTGACCTGTAGGAGGTCTCAGAGAGTGAGAAGAAGCCCATTCTTTATGACCCTGGAAGGGAACAACCAGTGACAGCAGGCAGCAGGCTGGCATTGTTCTTTTATTTTTACTTATTTATTTTTTTTAGCAATGCACAACTTTAATATTTTGGTTGATAACATGCCATGGATTCAGAGTATTTTCCATTTCCTCTTTCTCCTTTTTCCAGTGATTTCAAAGGCCTTTATTAAATCTATGAAAGTCTAAATATGAGTTGTGATGGTATTAATTAGCTGACTTTTCCCCTAACAAATATGCTAGGAAAGTGTAGCCATGCATAAGAGTACTGTCCTCTTCAAAGTATTCTCCTGTATGGGACTAAAACTTATTCCAAGTCTCCAGACTCTACCCAACGTGTGTGCACACACACACACACACACACACACATGCACACGCAGGCACACATGGTCAGTTATCTGTGTGAGAAATTCCTTTGCAATTGCATTCAGCATGGGCACATCATTTTGAATATCCTTCATGGTGATAGACTATAATTTGTGGGGCAAGTCCAAGGTATTGAGTGCCATGTCTGATGTCTTTTAAAAAATAATTGAACCAGAACATACTACAAAACTCTTAGAAGTGATCAAGGAATACAGCAGCATCTCAGGATACAAAATCAATACTTACAAATCAGTAGCTTTTGTATATGCCAACAATAGTCAAGCTAAAAATATAGTCAAGGACTCCATTCCTTTTACAGTAGTGACAAAGAAGATGAAGTACCTGGGAGTTTACCTAACAAAGGAAGTGAAAGATCTCTAAATGAGAACTATGAAACTCTGAGAAAAGAAATAGCTGAAGATGTTAACAAATGGAAAAACATACCATGCTCAAGGCTGGGAAGAATCAACATTGTTAAAGTGTTGATTTATCCTACTGTACTACCCCTAGCATTGTTCTTTTAAATGCAAGTGTGTTCTCTCTTTCTTGTTTTATCTCTACATTATATTTCTCTGCTGTAAAGCTTAGATAAAAGTTATGAGCATGAATTTCCTTTATATATATATATATATATAAATAAATATGTGATATATATGTATATTTATATCAGTCAACATAGTGCAAAGAATCATGAGTTATGTTTCCATAGCTCTTAACCATCATTTATTTCATGAGATGTCACACAGGAGTGTGACTTGGCAAATATATATATATATATATATATAAATACATATAATATATAACATATTTATATATATCACATAAGAATGTATGATTTTAAGGAGCTTCTGTGAATTAGTAGTACTGTATCTCAAAGACACTTTATATTTGTGATTCCCTTTGATGCCTTCCCCTCCCTTGTCCACCGGCCCCATTCAGGACACTGGCAAATCTTGCCAGCTCTGACAGCTTGTGATTCTTCTGCTCCTGCCACAGAGTGACCATCTGTGGTCACTATCCTGGGTTAGGCAAAAGCTGACTGGTGTCTGCTTAGCTCCCTCCTCGTCTCCTACTGGCTGCTCTCCACGCACCCGTGGGGCTGGACCTCCAAACAGCCTAAGTCACATCATGTCCTACTTGTCCAAAACCATCCACAGTGAAATCTGAATTCCTTTCTGTTGAATCCAGAGCCTAATAAATAATACCCCATCCTTCCCTTCACCTCCTCCACCTTTGACCAGTTGAGGAAAAAAACTCAGAAGTGAAGTGGATAGAGATTGAAGCAGCATGTTCACCCCTGATAAAGAGGTGTTGGAGACCGTGGCTTAGGTCTCCTTACCCAGTTGGCTTCTAACATGCCTGGCTCTAGCCCTCTCCCCTTTAACAGAAGCTCCCCCCCTTCCAAAATCACACATGTCTCCTTCTCAGAGAAGCCTTCTTGTCCCTTGTTTCACATTACAGCCTTCCCACCTATGGCCATGCTCTCTGGTCACTCATAGCCAGCCCATTTCTCTTTTCCTTATGTACTTACGGGGAGATTTATATATGTTGGACATCATCTTGCAATTTGTAGCTTGTATTTACACTTTTTGATTAAAGAAGAATTTTAATGGGATTAAATTACCAATCTTTATTTTTTCCAGTTAGTATATTTATGCCTGCTTTGAAAAATCCTTCCTGATATCCAGGTCAAAATGCTGTTTTCCTATATTTTTCTCCTAACAGTTTGGAGCTTGGCTTTTCACCCTTGATTCCTATACAGGCAGTTCCTGAGTTCTGAATGAGAATGTTCTGTAGGTTTGTTCTTAAGTTGAATGTGTATGTGAATTGGAACAGGTGCACTTAACCTATTGACTGTTATAGGTTCAGTTGGCAAGTGTGAGTTTCACGTCAGTCAGATGTTTGTGACTTGGGTATTACCTACATTCAAGAGATTTCTGTGTATGACGTGAGGTGCTGGCTTTTGTATATGGCGATATTTAGATCAGTTTTGCTGTGTTTCTTATAGACAACTCATTCTTCCAGCATTATATATTATAGCCACTCATGGTCCCAAGTGCTGTGGATCATTTGCTTCTTTCTATGAGTTTGTTGAGGGCTTGTCCACCCTGTTCCTTTACCTGTTTGTCCAACCTTGCATCACCAGAAAATTGTCTTAATTGTTATTATTTATTATTATTTTTTGAGAGAGTCTCACTGTCACCCAGGGTAGAGTACTGTGGCATCATAGCTCACAGCAACGTCAGACTCCTGACCTCAAGAGATCCTCCTGCCTCAGCCTCCTGAGGAGCTAGAACTACAGGCACCTGCAATGATGTTTGCTAGTTGTTCTATTTTTAGAAGAGATGAGGTCTTGCTCTTGTTCAGGCTGGTCTTCATCTCCTGAGCTCAAGCAATCTGCCTTCATTATTACAACTTGATAATAATGCAAGAAGCTTATGAGGATATTAAAAATATCTCATGATCACATGATTTAAAGACTATCTCACTTTCTTAGGCTTTTTCTTTAGTTTTTTGTTTATTTTTACATGTTTAGAAGAGACTGTCTATATAGATTTCAATTTCCATTTTTCCTTAACGTATTCTGGCACATATTGCCAAATGCCCCAAATTTATGTTCTTACTGTGAAAGAGGATTGAACAAAGTGTTAAATTGTAAAAGGAAGCAAAAGAACATTTTTAACCAGGGAGAAATCAGAGAAGAATTTGCATGTCTAGACCACTTAGTCACATAGGTCTTTCTTGTTGATAAATGGGCTGTAACCAAGCACAGGAAAGGTTAGATCATCTGTTTAAAAATATGACACAGAGACATCTGGAATTGATGGATAAGTTAAAAGCCAAAACATCATTTTTCAAGTCTATTAAGATGAGAGCAAGCCATTTGCTATATAGGATCATCACTGTATTTCATGAACAAACAATTGCATAAATACATGGAATTCTTTCAAGAGCTTCTGACAAAAGAAGTGTTTTAACCAGATTCTGAGTTGGAAGGTGACCTGCTTGGAGTCTGTGAAGATGAGATGTGAACACACTTTCTCAGTAAGCAGTCCTGTTGATTGTTGTTGGGAAGTAGTTTCAATCAGATTTCACATCTCTCTCCGATCTGACTGCAGGACTTCCTACATCATCTGCCTGCAGATGGTTCCATATTCAGTCAGTCCTAATTAGGATGGGAAGGGTAAATGCAGAGCAGAGCCCCTTTCAAGGGAAACAGCTCTTTGATTTCTGATAGAGGTGGCATCTCCTCTTCAGTCTCCTGGAGGCAGAAGCTTCTTTGTTCTGTCAAAATAACCTCCTATTTGGATTTTGGGGAGGGGGGAAATTTATAGTCATTTATAAAATCTTCATTGCTTGGATCCCCATGGTGATATGGGCATTGTTTTAGTTTTTGTTATCTTTATTTAATGTCAGATATTGTTTTCACCTAAGCCAACTGCTTTACTACAATGCTTTGCATCCTCAGAGCAGACCAGAGTGTGGTGTCTCTGTGAGACTCGGAGATGAATGGGAGCTGAGAAACAGCTAAGCTTGACCCAGGACCCCCCTTTCTCCGGTTCAAGAGAACCTGTGTTGAGGTGCTGACTCTGACCCAGAAAACGGCCTATGTGGGGAGGTGCCTGTGGTCAGCTGCTCACTCTTACTCAAGGCATTTTGTGATGAGACTTTCTTAGTTGTGAGAAAACCCCGCCTGTCCTTACCTGGCATTGGTATTCAAAGAATCTCCGTCTGCTCACTGACTCTGGTTCTGCTTTCTATTGCTGCACAGGGTGCCTGCTAGACTGTGAGTCCCTCTATGTTCTAAACTTCAGAGTGCATTGAAGTTGCCTGGGGGGCTTGTTAAAGCTCAGATGCCTGCACCCCACTTCAGAGCGTCTGATTCAGTCAGGTCAATGCTAGGACTAGAGAATTTGCCTTTCTAAGGAGTATCCAGGAAATGCTGATGCTGCTGGTCAGGGAGCCACAGCAGAACTGCTGCGAAGGACAAGGAGAGTGCCTTTGTTGTAGCATTTTGTTAGGTGTGAGGAGGCAGCACACAGGACAGACACTTAGCCCCCTGGAGTTCACGGTCTAGGAAGATTTTTTTTGAAATATAAATAATAGAGTGAAGTGTTTGTTATGACAAAGAAAAGTTAAGAAACTGAGAATGTAAAGTAGGAGACCTTATTTGGCCTAAGGCTTAGCATCAGGGAGGCGTCTTTGCAGAACCCTGAGAAGTAGATAGGTGTTTGAAAGATTGACAAGAGGAGAGTGGGGCAGGGAGAAAAAAGGAGTCCTGGGGAGAGCATGGCTGAATGGGACACAGCCGGACAGGACACACAGCCTGGTCCACGGAGATGCAGTGGATGTGCAGGATGTAGAGGAGGGTTAGCGATGCTTCCTGAACTGGCATGAGAGGTCACTTGGCAGCCTGAGGTTAGCAGGGAGCCAGTAAAACCCCACTGAGTTTTAAACCAAGTGGGACAGGTGCCGGAACAGACTGGTTAATTTATTAAATAGTCTTACGTGGCTCTATTTCCAGTGCCTGTTATCATAGGCATATGAGTGCATGCGACTCTGGAATGCTCTTGGCCTTGTATGTAGTGAGGACTCGATAAATATTAGTTCCTGGCAGGTGGTGTATGTGTAATAGGACAGCATGTCAAGACATCCATCTCTGTGTGTATGTGTGTAACACGACAGCATGTCAGGGCATCCATCTGTGTGTGTATGTGTAACACGACAGCATGTCAGGGCATCCATCTGTGTGTGTATGTGTAACATGACAGCATGTCAGGGCATCCATCTGTGTGTGTGTGTAACACAACAGCATGTCAGGGCATCCATCTGTGTGTGTATGTGTAACATGACAGCATGTCAGGGCATCCATCTGTGTGTGTGTGTGTAACACAACAGCATGTCAGGGCATCCATCTGTGTGTGTATGTGTAACACGACAGCATGTCAGGGCATCCATCTGTGTGTGTATGTATAACACGACAGCATATTAGGGCATCCATCTGTGTGTGTAACACGACAGCATGTCAGGGCATCCATCTGTGTGTGTATGTGTAACACGACAGCATATTAGGGCATCCATCTGTGTGTGTAACACGACGGCATGTCAGGGCATCCATCTGTGTGTGTGCTCCCTGTTAACCTCAGCATAGCAGGGCACAGGTGCATGTATGTGCCAGGGACACAGCAAATAAATAGCTTCGGCTCAGAGAAACCCTGCTCATGCAATAGTGTGACCGGCCAGGGCTTGGCTTCCTCAATGTGACACATTGTGATGACAGGTGCTCTGGTCCTGTTACACAGCGTATAATTTAAATTATAGATTCAGTTGCTTTGGAGGAGGCACAGTTTAGCATTGCTTTAGACTTAGAGGTAAAATTATGATCTACTGATATGATGTAAAGTTCATAAAATGCCTCTGACCTATGGAGCTGAAATAGTTTTGATTATACCTTGCTGGGAGATCATTCTGAATTTTATGAAGCTAGAGGGCTGAGGGGTGAAGGAGGCTGCAGGGGAGTGAGCATTTGGAAATGTGCCGTTGACCACAGACTTTGCTGTTACTGATGTGATGCTGGAATACCACAGCCCTTCTTCCTCATGGGTATATTTTGAAGAACAAGGATATTTGGCAGGAGGGAGTGTGCAGGGTGGTTAGGGCAGCAGTGGACATATGGTTTCAATTATAGGGTTTGGCCCTTATACTTACAGGGAGTTTCTTCAGGGAGGACAAATATTACAGTCACAGAGTGTGGTATCCAAGAGCCATCTGACTTACTGTTTGAATAATTTGGAGAAAATATGATCTTATCAACAATTGGGCTTGTGTCTGACATGTAATGTCTGAACCTGGGGAAGAGCATTTGTCATAGTCCCCACATAGAAAGGAAGGAAGAGTTGAGGATTTCCAACCCAGCAAAGGAGGGTGGAAGGAGTGTGGACCCAGAGCAGCAGTATTAGTTAGGCCTGGATTTGAATGCTGGTTTATTGGGTTTATTGAGAAAATTGTCTACTGGAGGTATAGTCTTCTCATGGGAAAAATATGGATTCTACTCCCAAGCTCACAGATTAAGAGACATAATGGAAATTATATAGAGAGGAAAAACTCAGGAATTCTCAAAATTCTTTTTAAAAGCTATTGTTATTATAGTCATTACTGTTGCAACATTTTTTATCCTGTGTGATGTATCAGTGGGTCAAGTGCCTCATTACCAGCCTTTCAGGGCTCTGGAAACTACTTGAATCTATACAACTGCGATTCAAAACCCAGCCCTGGAAATGACACCAAGACCCTTCTGCTGTGCTCTGTTAGTTTACGTGGCTGCTGGGCCAGACACACTTGAAGGAGGGGAAACGGATTTCATGTCTTGATGGGAATAGTGGCAAAGAATTTGGCATCTATCTTTAATCCACTGAGCTTATTTGTACACGAATTTTCAAGTCAGTTTGACTGCTCTGTGGAGCATGGAGAGAGATGGAAGCATTTCTGGTGGCCTAGGAAAGATAATGGTGTCCTGTTATCAGGCTTATAACAAAGAAATGGACAGTAGATATATTGAGACATGTTTTGGCTATAGATCCAGCAAAAAGACTGAGTCTCAAGGGTAGAGCTATAAAGGGATTTGAGGGATCTCTAACAGTTGAGAGTCCCAAAGAGAAAATGAGATTAACTCCAGTACCTGCAGAAATCTTCAGAATAAAGGTCCTCCTAGGAACTATCCAGGGTCCTGAAGTGTTCATTCCACTTTCATCCACTCGGCTACCCAGCCAACTCTGGATTTATGCCAGTCACTGCCAAGTGTACAAAGAACAGTGTGACAGGTCTTTTAATGAACTCACTGTTCTTTTGTGATGATTGGCAAGAAATGCCAGGACAGTGTGATAGACAAGGGACATGGAGGTTAGCCTAAAGAGGTCAGATAAGCCTTTCTGGTAGAGGTGACCTTGGGCCTGAATACTGAAGGGTGAATGACACATTTCCAGGTGAAGGAGAAGCAAGGGGAAGTCTTTTCATGCATAAACTGCTTGTAGTAACAAAAGCATAAAATGCAAAAGGTCAAATGACTAGGGCTTATGCAAGACTTAGGAATTAGAATTCATCTTGGAGACAAGGAGGAGGCATTAGAGGGGTTTTGGGTAAGGAGGAGGCCATGGGACCATGTGTGCCGTGGCTGTGTCTCCATGGGACTGCAGAATTGAATGGAGCAGAAAGAACAGAGGCAGGGGGGTCAGCGAGGTTCCTGTTGTAGTAGTCAACCAAAGTGGTGGCACTGAGGGTGGAAAGTTTAAAAAGAACTATCTTTTTCCTCTCTGCTTTATCAAGCTGACTTCCCAAATAAGAATTTCTACTGAAAATTCTATTCTGACTCAGTAATGGGAACTTATTGGGGAAGGAGCTGCTACCATCTCTTCCTACTTTTAAATCTCATTACTGAGATTAAATATTTAATATCACTTAGGCCTCCATCATAGAATTGTCATATTGAAGGTGAGTGCTCCTTGAGGGTGCCTGACCCTCTTTACTCCTTGGAGATGACCTTCCTAGAAGCGGTTGATGTCTTTCTCTCTGTCACTGCCTTCTTCTCAGAGATGTGTTCTCTACAGCCATCTCTTTTTTTTTTTTTTTTTTGGAGACAGAGCCTCAAGCTATCCTCCTGGGTAGAGTGCCATGGCATCACAGCTCACAGCAACCTCCAACTCCTGGGCTCAAGCGAGTCTCCTGCCTCAGCCTCCCAAGCAGCTGGGACCACAGGCGCCCACCACAACACCTGGCCATTTTTTGGTTGCAGCCATCATTGTTGTCTGGCGGGCCTGGGCTGGGGATTCGAACCTGCCACCCTAGGTGTACGTGGCTGGTGCCTTAGCCTCTTGAGCCACAGGCACCGAGCCAGTCATCTCTTAATGTTGACATTTCCACATCCACTGTTGGACAGAGGAAATAGGTGATGCCCCCTCCTTTTACCAGTTGAATAAGCCATATTATTCTCTTCAATATTGCAGCAATAAAATGCATCCACAATTTTTTAATTGGTATGCATTCCTGAGATGTCAAGGAAATAAAATTAACATTAGTTGGTGGCCATAGTCCTATAGGAGACAAGAGAATAGATAGAGTCTTAGATAATACCTCTTTAAGGCTTAGAAGGAGGTATTCTTTACTGGGGTGCATAATACAGATGATAAATAACATTGATGATGTGTCTTCTTGGGGAAGACAGATTTGGGTTGGAGAGAAATAACTTCCCTCAGATGTGAAATGGGGATGTAGCGATGTTGTCAGGGTTCTGTGCCCAGGCTCGTGCCTCCTTGGATTCCTGGTGTATTCAGAGTGTGTCCCCTCCAAAATGCAAGTGTTGTTAATGTGATAGGATAAAGAAGTAGGGCCTTTGAGATATGAGGGCCATGAGGGCTCCTCCTGCATGAATGGGATTCATTCAAGCTGTTATAAAAGAGACTTTACACAACCTCAAAGAGATTTTGCTAATGTGGGTTATATCTGCCAATATGTACAATTTTAGAAATAAAAACCTACAAATAGGAAGATATCTTATAAATGCATTTTTATTTTATTTTTATTTCTTTTTTTTATTAAACCATACATACATAGATCATAAATAGATTTATGCCTTTGTGGGATTCAATGTATTGATTATTTGTACAAATTGGAGTGCTTACATCCTATTAATTAACATTGATAGCTGTCACCTTATTTACTTAATCGCAGTGTGATTTAAGACATTTGTGTTCTATACTTGATACATTTGACTTGTACCCTTGCGATATGCTCCACAGGTGTGGTCCCACCATTAACCCTCCATTGAGCCACCCCCTCCCTTCCCATCCCCCACCCCTTCCCTCCTTCATCCTGGCCATAGTTATGATTCATCTCTCATATGAAAGTGTAAGTGATTATAAATTGGTTTTATAGTAATACTGAGTACATTGGATTTTTTTTTCCATTCCTGAGATATTTTACTAAGAAGAATATTTTCTAGCTCCATCCATATAAACATAAAACAGGTAAAGTCTCCATTTTTTAATGCTGCATAGTATACCATGGTATACGTATACCATAATTACTTGGCAACAAAGATATTTGCATCAGATTGTTCATTACAGCTCAATTCATAATTACCAAGTCATGGAAGAAGCCTGAGTGCCCATCGACCCATAAATGTGTTTTTAAATCCAGTAGTGTCCCTGAATTAGAGGCTTCATCACTGTGGTCCCAGTCACCTGTGGCCAGTCAATCTGCACCTTCTTCCAGGGAGATCCGCCATCCATACCGTGACGCCTGTCAGATTCAGCACCTGGGCAGGATGGTGCTGGGACACCGTTATCGCCACATTGTTGAGTCAGCACTTTCTGCGCCTTGCCCAGGTGTGAAATTCCTTGTGTGTTCCACAGAAGATACATGCTATCCTGTTAGCTGGAAAGGCTGAGGAAGGAATGAGGGCACTGGATATTAGAAGTATTTTAATCCCAGGCCAGCACATTTTCTATTTCCCATGGGAAAAAGAGAATTAATTTGGTCTTTCTCTTAGCAAGTTTCTGAAAATGAGTGCTTGGGACCTTTGCTCAACAATGGGAAGCATGGGAACTCTGGAATGCTTTCTTTCATTCAGTTTTTTACTTCTCAGATACTGTCAGCTTCTTTAGACTTCTGTTTTCAAAGTTTCTCTCCTCCTAAGAATCTGACAAAACCCAAGCATATGCTCAGCCATTTGTGTTATGATACTAAGATTGTTAAAAAAATTCCATTTTTAAAATCAATTAAGTTCTTAAGAAATGCACTCAGCTTGTAAGGATGAAGACAGAGCATTGTATTAAGCAAAGCAAATGACACGCTTTTATGTTCTAAAGGTAATGTGCTGAATAGCTACAAAATTTGCTAATTTTTTGCATAGATTCCATTATTTTCTTAAAATTTTAATACTTTTCCTCTTCTCCACATTGTATTTATTTCACTATCCAGTTATTTTATAATCCCTATGTAGAGACACATCCAGGACTCAAGTATAGCAGCCCTCCTCTTACCTGCAATTTCCCTTTCCACAGATTCAGTTACCTTCTTTTAAACAACAGTCTGAAAATATTAAATGAAAAATTCCAGATCTAAGTTTTACATTGCATTCCATTCTGAATACTATGCGTAAGTGTTGCACTGCTCTCGGGGGCATGAATCACTCCTTTGTCCAGCACACATTACCCTCAAGTTCATTAGTCACTTAGGAGAAGTCTTAGTTATGAGGCCTATGGTCAACAGTATCACAGTGCTCATGTTTAGTCACCCTTATTTTACTTAATAATGGCGCCAAAGCACCAGAGTAGTGATGCTACCAGAGGCCAAATAAATGTATGCCAAAGAGAAGTTGTTAATCTCTTACTGGTCCTAATTTATAAATTAAGCTTAATCTTAGGTATGTATAGGAATAAACATCGGAAAACAGAGAGAGTTCTGTAATTTCCACTGTTTCAGGCTCACACTGGAGGTCTTGGAATATATCCCCTGCACATAATGGGGTGCTATGGTAAAAAGAACAAGCATTCTACTTCTGGAGGAAGGTAGATGGCCAACTAGAGGAAGCTTTCATCAGAGGCTCCTGTCTAGATGGAGAGATACTGGACAGAAGTGGACTCAGTGAAGCCGAAAGTGGGAAGCTGAGCTAAGAATGAAGATAGACTATTGCACATCATTTCTGCTGAGACAAGCTGCAATTCCAAGAAAGAGGAGCCAAAAAACAAATTTCAGGTACAAAGCCCATTGCCAAGAGGATGAGAGATCCCTCCCACAAGTGGGAGGCTCACTGTGTGCTCTCTGCAAATGAGCAGGGAACAAAAGACCTCTCATTTTACCCCACAGGAGAGAGCTGCTAAACACCAGGCCTCCTTCTCCAGGGAGGTCCCACTTGTAAGCCTAGGTATCATCCTGCCTGGCATAAAATTGAACAAATATTTTCCCCACAGTTCTGAATTCCCAGTCCACCCTACCCCTCTCACCTGACTGTCTGAAGGTCTGTCCCTGCACAGCCCCAAGTGTTTGGCAGTTCCCTGAGAGGCCTGGGCATTGTGTGGGCTTGGAAGCTGGGGGTGCAGGGGAGAGAAGGATGCATGGTGATGGTGTGTTGTGGGTGGAGGCATAGATGTCCCTGTTCTGTCTTTGGTGGGCTAACTTTTCTGATTCTTTTGCTTACTTGAGGTGGGGGGATCAGGCTCTAGCCCCTCAAGTTTGTTGGATGGAACTGCCTGTGGATTCCTACTATTTGGCTGCAGGAGACCCTTTGAACTTTCCCTGCTGAGCATTGATTATACTGCCTAGGGCAATCTTATTAGAACTTTCACCCTGGGGTGTCCACATGGGGACCCTCTGAATTTGAGTGGCATTTATTTTATAGCAGGGAGGGATTAATTTTCCTCCTCCATCTGTCAATGGTGGGGGGTGGTGTGGAGTACTGCAATTGCTTGTATCTCTCCCCAGGTGAGATTTCAGCCTAATACCACGACTCATTAGGACTGGCTAGAGGCTGGCTGACTTCAAGACAGAGCTAGTTTGTGCTACCTCAGCAAGCAGGTTCTCAGAGTCTCTGGCAGAGAGACTGCTCTGAAACAGACCGTTGTAAGGCTGTAAGGGAAGAGCCACAATCACAAGCCCCAGCTCATTGGTAAAGGGCTGGTTAACTCCTGAGGCCCCAAATCCAATCTCACACTACCAGTTTTAATTGGCAAATTGTAGAAAATACTCACGGACTGGAATCAGTGGAAGAACTATGGCAACATGAATAATCAAGAGTAGACCAACTACCCCAAGGAATGACAAAGGAGATACAACAGAAGATTCCATTTATAGACAAATGGTTAAATTGACAGAAATAGAATTCAGAATATGGACGGCAAATAAGAAGAATAGAATGGAGGAAAACATGGAAGTAGAAATCCAAAGAATAGTTCAGAATTTGTTTCAAGAAATTAATGAATTTGAAAACAAAGTCACCAAGGATATAGGCATAATGAGAAAAGATATAGTAGAGCTCAAGGAAGTGAAAAAGTTATTTGAGGAGCTTCAAAATACAGTGGAGTCACTCAGTAATAGAGTTGAGCAGGCAGAAGGAAAGATCTCAGAAATTGAAGACAAGGTTTTTGGGTTTTTGAACACTCCTAAGCATGGAAAGAGACAGAAAAAGGTAAACAGGAATAGAACAGTCTTAAGAGAGTTGTGAGAACATTCCAAGATATCAAACATCTGACTAACAGGGATTCCTGAAGGAGAAGAGGATGGTCCTAAAGGCACAGATGCTCTACTCCAAGATAGTATGGAGGAGAATTTCCCAAGCATTGCAAGAGATACAGAAATTCAGAAAGTAGATAGTATTAGAACCCTAGGATGACTCAATTCAAATAAAGCATATTCTAGACACATTATAATTAACTTTTACAAAGTTAATATGAAGGAGAAAATCCTACAAGCTGCCAGATGTAAGAAAAGCATTACCTACAAAAGGGAAATATTAGAATGCAGATCTTTCAGCCCAAACTTTTCAAGCTACAAGAGGATAGTCATTGACCTTCAGTCTTATAAAACAAAACAACTTTCAGCCCAGGATCTTATATCCAGCTAAACTGAGTTTCATTTGTGATGGAGAAATCAAATAGTTTACTGACATCCACATGTTGAGGAAATTTGCCATAACTAAACTAGCTCTCCAGGAAATACTCAGACACATTTTTGATAATGGCCAGCACAATGGCCTACCACTAAAGTAAACTCACCCAGAATGTATTGAGCAAACCCTAACTTCCACAGTGGTGAAAAGATTAAAAATATGCACTGGACCTTTGAAAAACATGACAACCAAAACACTACTATACCTCTCAATTTTCTTAATTAATTGTGAATGGCTTAAATTGTCCTCTAAAGTGGCACAGGTTGGCTGACTGGATACAAAAACTCAGACCAGGTATCTGTTGCCTACAAGAGACTCATCTTACCTCAAAGGGTAAAAAAGATTCAGGGTGAAGGGATGGACATCTATAACACAAGCAAATGGGAATCAGAGAAAAGCAGGGGTTGCAATCTTATTTGCAGAAAGGATTTAAACTAGCAAAGATAAAGAAAGAGAAGGATGGACACTACATATTTGTCTAGGGAAACATGCAACATGAAGAGATTTCAATAATTCACATTTCTGCCCCCTACCTGAACGCTCCTCAATTTATAAAGCAAACCCTGAACTACAATAGTTGGAGATGTTAATACCCCTTTGTCACTTCTGGATAGATCTTCCAAGAAGAAACTAAACAAATAAATAATGGACTTAAATTTCATTGTAGAACAAATGGATTTAGCAGACATCTAAGCATATTTCATCTTAATAAAACTGAATATACATTCTTCTCATCAGCCCATGGATCATCCTCCAAAATTGATCCTATCTTAGGACACAAGTCTAACTTCAACAAATTAAAAACAATAGAAATTATTCCTCGTATATTCTCAAACCATCACAGAATAAAAGTTGAACTCAACAGCAAAAGAAATATTCATACTCAAACAGAGTCATAGAAATGAAATAACCTTAGGCTGAATGGTAGCTGAGTCAAAGATGAGATTAAAAAAAAGAAATCATCAGTTTTTGGAACAAAATGATAACAAAGACACAAACTACCAAAACCCTAAATGTTGCGTTGGGGTTTCACAAGAGAGACAGCGTCACCAGAGGAGCAGTCTCGCATCTGGAATTATTATAGTGAAAGAGAGAGACTACCCGCTGATGGCAAGTAGCAAAGCTTTATTGTTCAAGACCACCTTTTATAGTTGGCTGGTCACGTACACATTATTAATTAACAAGCAAAGCATTCATA
>CAUYQV010027556.1:0-37399 GCA_963574575.1 Galagoides demidoff | reverse complement strand
CAGGCACCCGCCACAATGCCCGGCCATTTTTTGGTTGCAGCCATCATTGTTGTTTGGCGGGCCCGGGCTGGGGATTCGAACCCGCCACCTTAGGTGTACGTGGCTGGCGCCTTAGCCGATTGAGCCACAGGCGCCGAGCCTTGAGATTAGTTTTGAGCTCAGGCTTTCTAAGCTGGCATAGAACACCAAGATAAAAAAAAAAAAAAGGCAAAAACAAAAACAACACCCCCCAGCATTGCTGCCAGAAACCATCTCCAGAATAGCTATCCCTACAGGCTTGGGTAACAGCCAGTGTAATAATCTTTCTCTCCAGAAAGTGGCGCTCCCAGCTTTAATTATTTTTAGTTTCTGGCTGAAACTGTACTAAAAGGCTAAGGATAGAATTACAAGTAATGTTGCACAGTTTATTATAGATGGATTTCCTACAACCATGTTTTAGACAGTTAATGCTTTTGTTTTGGGTCACTGAAACATAATGCACAGTATATTTCAAAACATCATGTTGTATACCATAAAAATATACCAACGTTTATTTGTCAATTAAAAAAAAGAAACAATGCCTAGATTTTAGAGGCAAGGGTGGGGAGAGAACACTGTAATTTTGTAGCTGTCTCAAAACACACGCACTGTCTCTCAGCTACCTTTATTCCTTTTTGTGCAAGAAAAAAAATTTAACAATTCATTTGTGAGCAATAAATATGGTCATTTAGTTAGTTCATCAGATTTGAGGTCACTAATAGACCTAGATGGTTTTTCATAGACACAAATTTAACCCTGGCAGCTAGGAAAAAACTAATAAATTTTCCTGTATAGTCATGATTGGGCATTTTCTCTCTTAGGGGTGGGGTGGAAATAGGTTTAGCTGCTTCATCCTAATTTTGATTAGGTAGAAATGTCTTTGATAGCATTGCCAGATTGAGCAAATAAAAATACAGGATGCCCAGTTAAATTTGAAGTCCCATGCACTGATCACAACATATTTACAGTAAAAGAATGTTTATTGTTTATTTAAAATTCAAATATAATTGGGTATCCGGTATTTTATTTGGCAACTCTACTTTGGAATAATATCCCCCTTTTTTGCCCCTACTCACATTTCTGAGGGCAGGGGAGACCCCCCAGGCAGGGCTCATCACTGAGGCCAGGATGGGGAACAGTTCATGCTTGGTAACCTTATACCTGCTTGCCAGCCAGCCAGGTTCTTACTGTACATTGTCAGAACTTCAGAGAGAAGTCTCTAAGGTTTTTGTCCCAGCTGTACATTTTAATAACCTGGGGGAGTTTTAAATTCTACCTCTGCAGGGCCCCACTCTCAGAGATTCCTATTCAGTTAAGGGCAGAAGGGACCTGGGCACATGCATTTTGAACAGCCAGGGTGAGAAACAGCATATAGTCGAGATGCCCCTCCACATATGATGGGGCTATGTCCCAATAACCCATTATAAAGTAGAAAGTATCATAAGTTGAAAATATATTTAATGCACCTAATCCACCAAACAACATAGCTTAGACTAGCTTACCTTAAACATGCTCAGAACACATACATTAACCTGCAGACGGGCAGAATCATCTAACAATAGTCTGTCTCATAATAAAGTGTGGACAAGAGAAAAACTCAATTCAATTCAAGTTGGGAGGAGGAGAAGGGGGAGGGGGAGAGAGGAGGCGAGGAAGGCAGGGGTATTGGTATGCTCCTGCCTAATGGGCACAAAGTAAGGGTATGTGGCACACCTCCTGGGTATGGGACACAACTACAACAGGGACTCTACCTAACAAACCTAAACATTATAACCTAATTGTCTGTACCCTCATATCAATCTGAAATTTTAAAAAATAGTGTTGAATATCACATGCAATTAAATAAATATTGCCCTGAAAATGAAAAACAGAGTGGTATGGCTACTCAAAGTACGGTTTCTACTGAATATGTATAGTTTTTGCACCATCATAAAAATTAAAAAAACAGCTGGGTGCAGTGGCTCATGCCTGTAATCCAGTGCCGGCATCCTGGGAGACAGAAGTGGCTGGAACATCTGCACTCAGTAGTTCAAGACCAGCCTGAGCAAGAGTGAGACCCCGTCTCTAAAAATAGAGAAACTAGCCAGGCACTGGGGCGGGTATCTGTAATCCCAGCTACTCGGGAGGCTACGGCAAGAGGATTGCTTGAGCCTAAGAGTTTGAGGTCGCTGTGAGTTATGATGCTACGGCACTCTAGTGAGGGTGGCACAGTGAGATTCTGTCTCAAAATATAAAGTAAAAATGTAAAAAGTCAAGTCAAACCACCGTAAGTTGGGAACCACCTGTATAGTCCCACACTTAAATTGCACTGTGCTCAGGATTTCGGTACAGCTGTGGATCCTGACTCAGTAGCTTGGGGGCCACAGAACCTGCATTTCCTACAAGCTCCCAGGTGATGCTGGTGTGCTTGTGTGGACCTCACCTTAAACAGTCATATTTTAGATTTTGAAAACAGATTATTGTAGAAGTTCTGCATGTATTTCTAATTCTCCAGACCCATCACCTGATAAGTTGTCCCTTTCTTCCAGCCTCATTTGTATTTACGTTTTTCTAAAACAAGATCATTTCCTTTAGGTTCACAAAAGTGAGCCACAGGGTGTCTAACTGCAGTATGTTCGGGCCACACACTCCCTGGAGGTTTCCTCCTGCTTTTCGCTTCCTGGGCTGGCAGTTTTTCTAATTACTCGGCTGGTTCACATGTGAACCCCTCTCAACTACATGGAAACATTTCGCCCTTAGTATTTCCTAAATTTTCTTCTTAACACTTTGCAAAATGGTTTGTCTAAGTGGGAAAGCTTGCTTCCTTCAGTAGCACCACCACACATGAAAGGAAAGAAAAAAACAAAAAAGAAAAGGAGAAAGAAAAGGAGGGAGAAAGGAAACAAAAGTCACCCTCCTCCCATCGGTAACCTTACCGGTGACCTCTTAATGTCAGAGACAGCATAATTCCCTTGTGATATCCATCTAGCAGATTCCGTAACAGACAGGCCAGTTCCGTAAAGGTTGATGCTAAAACGACCCTGGAATAAAGGACCAAGGAAAGATTTGTAGTCCGTACGACGTCCCAAATAGTAAAGGTACTTTGAAAGGTAAGGATATTAATTATAACTACTAATTATTGAGAGTGTTTTATTTTGTTTTTGTCAGGACCAGGCATTTTTCACACATCTTCTCCTTTGCCCTCACAAGAGCTCAGTGAAGAGAGTTTTCTTTACAGAAGGGGAAACTGAGGCTTTAGCAGAGGTGATTAACTTCTCTAGGATCCGGTTAAGAGTCTAACTCCGATCTTCCTGACTTCAAAGTCCTTGCTTCCAACCAGCTCCATTCGCCCTCTCTAACACAGCAATTCTGGTGCTACTCACAATTATCAGATTCCTTCAGGAACAAAATGTCACAGTGTAATTTTTCTAACAAGATCTCGCTGCCAAAGCTTCCTGGGCTTCCAGCTCCCTGGGGCGATGAGCACACCGCGTTCTAAGCACAGCAGGGCGGGACTTCAAAGCCGCGGCGCTTTCCCCGGAGCGGCCAGCAGAGGGCAGGGTTGGCCTGCTCACGACCACCTGGGACTCGGGAGTGAGAAACTCCTGGCCCCATCTCCCACACCACTCCCGGGGTGGCTTTCTCAACGTGCCCCTGGTGCTTTCATAGTGTTAAGGAGATGGTGCAGCAAAGAGACGCCTTCTCTTTCCTTTTTCCAGTTGTCTCTGTTTTTCTCAAAAATGACTTGGCAAAGGCATCTGAAATAGTTTCTCAGTGAGGCTTCCTGTTCCACAGTGAGCAGCTCAGTCCCCAGAGCACCCCCTGCTCCCAGGGACTGCGTTCTCTGAAACTGACCAGCCAGAGCCTGGTGAAAACAGTCTCTCATAAAGCAAGGGCAGTGATAAGGTGGCGCTCACAGCCAGGGGACCCGCGTGTGAATAAAGCTCTCTCACCTGTGATTACATCCTGGCTATTTTAAGCAAGTTTTTTTGGGGGGGGGCAATTTTTGGCCAGCGCTGGGTTTGAACCTGCCACCTCCAGCATATGGGGCTGGTGCCTACTCCTTTGAGCCGCAGGCATGGCCCTAGTTTAAGCATTTTAAAACCTGGTTTGTCCATCTGTAAAATGGAAGGCAATAACACTCAACTCCTTCCAAGCCCTGTAATGAGGACTAAATGAAATTAGCCATGTATCTTATGGCTAGAACTTACTTGGTAGACATGCAAAACTATTAGTTATCTGCCTTGCATTTTCTGTTTCCTAAGTATTCGTTTATCTCTCTTCAATAAGCTTATTGAGGTCAGGGGCTTGGTATTACTTTATTTATATCAGCTATGATTTCTAACATATGCCTAGCCCCTTGATAGATTCTCAATAAATATAACACCCACCTGCTTCTCAATTAAGATATATCCAGGACTGGGGGTAGCTTAGAAGTCTCCTGTCAAGGCCCATGTCATAAATACTGATGAACAGGGTTTATAAACCCTTGTGAAGTCTTAGGTTCCACAAATGTAAAGTGGGGAAAAATAGGATTCCTACATATAGAGGTGACCAAAGAATTTTGTCTGGACTAGTCAGTGGTTCTCAACAGGGGGGCAATTTGACATGGGGGGGAGCAGAAGTGTCACAAAGCATCTGGTGGGTACAAGTCACAGTTATCAGACACTGCTGATAACTACAGTGCACAGGACAGCCCACATAACAGAGAATTACCCAGCCCACGGTGGACAGTGCTGAGTATGAGGAAGCCTAGAGAACAGGGTGAATTTATCTTGAATCTCACTCTCCTAACTTATTTCCAGGGTGATCTTAGGGCTTAACCTTCTGGAGTTCACCTGTAAAATGGATTAGTAAGACTTAACCTATGAATAGAGGCAATCAGATACAAGGTATAATGAAGGTAATTCATTCTCTGGCAGAGAGTAGGTGATCTTTAAAAAAAGATATTTTGGGGGTACATTATTTTCTGACAATACTGTGCAGATGTTGCTGGTTCTTATGTCTAGTGGCCTCAATATCCAGGTGTTTGTGCTGTGGCTGTGCTGAGGCTAAAGGTCCTCATTGCCCAGCCTCCTCGGACACTGGATTCTCGTACCGCACGGTGTTGCCAAGGGTCCCTCTCTTATCTTCCTCCATCCTTCCCACTGCTCAGACTGCCTGTCCCACCTGTAGCGCAAGAGAAGGCAGACTTGATCTGCTCTAGCACTGAAGGTCTCAGAAGGCTCAGGCTGTGGACTTGGTTTCTTTCCTGACAATGCCCCCAGCTGATCTGGGCGTCCAGGCCTAGGCATGCTCAGTACACACATCTATGGGGGCTGTCTTCTTGGGGGAGTGGATGCGCCTGAATGCAACAGGAAATCAACTCTCCATTCCATCTCTGCCGACTGCAGTTCAGGGCTGTGCCTGTTCAGTAGATTTTAATGCTCTGAGTGCCACCAGAGAAGTAAAGACCTCATGTTCTTTCTAACTCTGTTCTGAGACATCTTTGCCTCTGAAGCCTTATATTTGGAGTCTAAGGGACATCAGAACTGTAGCTGGTGCTGATTTTAAAAAGGAAAGGTCATTAAGAGTTATGCCTTCACCAGAAGATCCATAAAGGTTTGCAAAAGATGTGCTTAGACCAGAGAGGAATCCTATATTCTGCTGGAAAGGAAAAAAAATGTTGCTGAAATTCTTGCCTGGAAACAGAATCAGAAAAGACATCTGTGGCCTGATGTGGCTCCAGACACATTTAGTTGCAAATACAACCTTTAGTAGGCAGTAGCCATGTGGGTTTGGGCAATTTCCCCAGTCTGTCTATTCTCACTCTCCTTATCTTTAAAACGGGAGCATTCTCACAGAATACTGTGGCCATTGACTGCTGCACTGAGCAGCCAAGGCTGAGCACAGTGCCTAATGCTCATTTACATGGTAAATGTTCCATCAATAACACCACCGATACCAGCACCACACCTGCTGCAGGATACCAAAATACATTCTGGTTATATTTTGAGGTGAAAGCTCTCGGGAACCCACCCTTATTGATAAATCCCCAAAGCAAAAACAAGGGCTGAGGAGGAAGACGGGGATTCTCAAACGCAGCATCCCCTTCCTTTGATTTCCAGGCGATCATCAGGTCAAAGGAGGAGCTACCCACTCCGAGTCAGTCTGACGAGTGAGCACGCTTTCTTCAAACCTTTTCTTGGAACACTGATTTGAAAAGCTCACATCTGTCATCAGTATAGTTGGTGCCCAGTGAATGTCTAAGGAATTGAATTCTAAAAGTACCCAGTAAGGTTTGAAGAATGAATGGCTGGGGAAAAAAATGTGAATTAGCCTCTCCTGGGCTTTGAATTTTCCCATTTAGGAACTGCTTCCTTGTCAGAATTTAGCAAATCAATCAGTTCATTTGTCTCTGCATTATTAAAATAAATGAATGCAAATTACTTTTCATTTACTTAAGCTTCCCAAAGGATGCATATGTGGAATCAAGAAAATCCTGAGACAATTAAAAAAGGCAGGACAGGGCCAATCTATTAGTCCCCTAAAATGCAACAGATACCAGGGGTTGTTTGAAACCATCAACTGCTTTAAAAACACTGCACTTCAAAAGTTTCAATTCCTGGGTAATAGAGGAAAGGCTCTTTTTACCATTATGTCCTTTGTTTATTTTCTTTCTCCCCTGAGAGCTTCCTCTTCACTTCTCTAAAATGTTTAGCAATGCTCTTCTAAAGCTTGGGGCTGAAAAAACACTTTGTTAAAAGAAAATTCAGATGTGTTTGTCTTTGGATGGTCTCTGTGGTTGGGGGTAAATCCATCCTATGGAGACAGTGCTTGAGATTCTGAATGCATCCCCCAGTCCCAAATCCCCAGCCTTGTGAAAGCTCACAGGCAAAGTTTAACCACAGCTTTGCAAAGACTTCATTTGAACCAAAGAGAAAACTGTGACCAAGTCCTCCTGACAAGAATCCCTGAATTCATTATGTCTGTTCTGCCTTCCAAAGACCAATCCTTGCTTTGCAAAATTAGCCCAGACTGACTATTACAACATGTTTCAAAAAGCAAGTTCAAACTTGCCACGCCTCTGAGAGTCAAGGAAGTGTTGAGCTATAGAATGGGTAGAAAGGCTGCTCTTGACCAGACCTGCACAGGAGGCCCAGCAGATTGGGAGGAGTTTGCACTTTGGTTTGCAAACTTTATAGAACTGAGGTAGGGGTGACAGAGGGGAGTCATAGTACTCCTGGAGGACTTCTAGAATATTATTATTATGTTATGGTTATTCATCTACCTGTCCTTCTCCCCAACATTCCAATAAATTCCCTAAGGGACGAACATTTGTGAGTCTCCAGTGACAAGGATGGTGCCTGGCTTAAGGTGATCACTCAGGAAACGTCAGCAGATTTATTGTTAAGACTATTCTGGAGGCATTTCTGGCTATGATGAGAAAGTCAAAGAAAACCTGTATAAATCTTGCAAATTTGGGGATATCCAAGTCTAATATTTATTTAAAAAAATATGTTTCATGCTTATTTTGAAAAATTTAGAAAACCCAGGCAAGTTAAACACAATAAATAAATAGAAGTCAAACTTACCAATAATACCCCACTGATATTTTGCAAAAGTCCTTCCAGACTTTTTGTACATTTTTCAAAAAATACAGATGGGATCACAGTGCGTTTACTGTTTTGCATCTTGTTTTTCCTTCCTAACCCCATAAGCATTTTTACATATTATGCAATAACGGGGATTGTTAAGAGCTGGCAGTGGTGTGTTGTCTCAATTGCACTGGCTTTGAGAGCCCACTGTGTGCATCTCTTCCCCACTCTGCATTTAGTGATACAATATTGACAGCCTGAAATCAATCACGGGGAGCATATCTATACCATGGAAACTGACACATGCTAGAAAGCAGGGGATTCTTTTCCCTCCCTTGGAGAGTCTGTCTTTAAGCATTTACGGGCGCGCCTCTGAATATACGATATTCATTTTATTAGCCATCATAATTTGTTTAATGATGTCTTTGCCATCAGATATTGAATTTGTTGCTAAATTGAAGCATTTTGCTGAATGCAGAAATTACGCATATAGCTGTGATCATTTCCTTAGGAAGTATTTTCTGGAGTTAAATTAGGGGATTGGACTCTGAGCATTTGTGAGGCTCTTGATACCTGTGGCCAAATTGCCTTCTGGAGTAGGTGTTCTAATTGCATTCCCAGGATGCAAGCCCAGGGTCCTTTTGAGGTCAGGGGAGGTGGGAGGGCAGTCCCTGGGAAAGGGGACGTCTCTGAGGACATACCTGTGGGCACTTGGCAGCACTGTAGCAGTCTCCGGCTGTGGCGAAAGGGACAGGATGTCCTTCACTTGTCCTTGCAAACTGTAAGTCCGTGGCTGTGGGGCAGAGAAAGGGTTAAAGCAGGCGTCCTCAAACTCCCATGGGCCCCGCCAGGTGTTTTCGCCACTGCTGCCTGTCCTGCTTAGCAGCACTCGTCCCGGCCCGCAGTCCAGCCCTCCAACGGTCTGAGGGACAGTGAACTGGCCCCCTGTTTAAAAAGTTTGAGGACCCCTGGGTTAAAGGAAGCAGACAGGAGGAGTGGGAGAAAGAGGCAGGGAAGGGACAGGATATTAACAGGGAGACAGAGGGAAGGGAGAGAAAGAAACAATTAGAAGTGCTAGTGAGCAAGTGGATCCAGATGTGCTCTTGCGTTTTCCTCGTGACATCTGTGGTTCTGAGACCTTAGTTTCCTGGGTTTTATCAGCACTGACTGCCTGTCTCCTCACAGTATGGCAGCGCAAAGGGGGTTTCAGATGACTTTGGAATCAATTCCTACATAAATAGCTATGCCAATCAGCTCTCTTAAACATAGTGTAATTGGCGGGCTGGGAACCTCCCGCTACACTGCATGGCAGGCTTAGGGCCAGAAGGACACAAGCCAGAAAAGCATTTCCAGTGATTTTGGAGTCACTGAGATTTCATCTGTCCTCCCGTGGCCTAGGCACTATTAGTGCCAAAACGTTGGAGCAATTAGAACCCACATCTTGAAATTATTAATGGCAGTTTCTATTTTTTTTAAACCAATAAAAACAATGCTGACCAAGAGCTCGTGTTTTTAACCCCTACTGAAGACTCTGAGATCAGCTCCGCACATGGATAAGGAGGAGTGAAACGGAGAATTCCGCAGAAGTCCTCTGCTGGTGGGACCACAGGCCAGAGGTGGTTTTTTCATCTCCCTGCCTTGTGTCTTGGGAATGGCCAGAGGCCTCAATCCTTCTGTAGTTAACCACGCTTCGGTGAGAGGGAAATCCGAGCGCTCCCTTCTGCCTCAGCATGCAGAACCCCTGGGTCTCAGCTGGGGTATTTTTCTAAGTGGAGAAACTGCAGACCCTTTGCCTTTAGCCCTCATCAGTCTAGCTGAAGGAAATTAACGATATCTTGGTACAAATCAAGTTCAAGAGGAAAGCAAAGCAATACCATGGGCATAACATTAATGAGGAAAAATTAATTATTCATTATTTCTCTTTTTCCTCTACTCAAAGGAACATGCTTAGATATTTTAGCTGTCCTTAACCACTGTTATGATTAATGTCCCTAACGCAGATGCAGTGTGGGCCAGAGTATGAAATCAGCCCCTGTGTGGGATAAAGGTAATTCTGTGCTCCATTTTTCTTGTGCAAATTCACAATTGGATAACATGAGTTTTATGCCTGTGTGAGCAGTACCCTGTGCTGGGGAGGCCGGGTGTGGGGTAAACATTGCTGCATGACTCTCTTAGCTCGGGGGCCTTACCTGTTGTTCCTCCCCCTTAAACACTTCTGCTAACAGCTGGACCTTCCCCACTGATCCTGATGCCTGGAATACACTTACTTGACCTTAAGGTTTCCATTTTGATGTTCTATTTTCTGGATGCTTCCCTGACGGCCCACACTGCAATGGTGCCACTTTAATGTGCTTTCATCAACTTCATTCATTCATTGATCACAAATCTGATGGAGCACCTGCCCTGTGCTAGCTAGCTACTTTGCAGGCACTGGGAATACCGCAGTGAACAAAAGGAACAAAACACTGCCTGCAGGATGGTCATTGCTGCCCTGTAAGCTCCTGTCTTAACCCCCTGTGTATCCTTAGCACCCTCTCACCAGCCATTGCACTGGACACGCCCGCTGACTGAATGGAGAGAAGTATGAACACATTCCCTCATGAGACCTCCCAGAGCTTACTTATTATCTGCATGGTGGTCAGGTCTATTCTGATTTTCTGGAAACTGGAAAACCCAGCTGCTGTGTAATCCTTCCGACACTGGCAGTCATCACGTCGGCTCCCATTGTAGGGACATTCTGTGGGGTTGTGCAACCTAATTTACACAGAGAATGTTCTGGTAAGAATGGGAAAGTATTTTCGGGGATATCCAGGCATCTGGACTCTTATGAGCCTGGCTCTCCTACCTGTGCCCGTAAACCTCGGAGAAATTCTCAGAGTCTCCATGAACCAGTGTCACATACTCTTTGGGGCGGTCGGAGTGCATCCCCGCACAGAATATCTGTAAGACCAGAAACAACCTGTAAAGTGTGGCTCAGAACCGAGACAATGAGAGCAACCATTACTCACTCTAGAAACGTTCTTGACATAATAACCAACATCCAGCATTCACCTTTAGAAACTTTCCTCTGATGACCAGGAAATATTCTCCATCTTCACTGGTACTTTTGAGTCTTTTTACTTCGTTACAGTTCTGGGGTAACTCACCTGGAAAACACAAATTGCAAAAATGGGGCATGATGTTTTAAGATGTGTGATGTTCGCTAACAGAAATGAATTGCATTGTTCAGGCTAAAAGTTTTTAGCAAAGGGGACGATCGCTTAAAAAAAAATTCCGTATTTCTAAGAAGGGTGAGCAAACAAATCAACAAGGAAAACCTTTTCTTCATGCAAAAAAGGATGGCTGCATTCGGGCAACTTACAGTTATAAATATTATGGCAGCTTTTTCGTTCTTCTGGCTTCAGATCAGTGGGACATAAGTGGCTGGGTTGGTCCTCATTGGTTAGACACTGCACAGATCTCTGCATCACTCCAACACCACAAGACACAGAGCACTGTAAGGCAAACCAGAGTCAGCACTGCAGTGATCCAGCACCGGAGGGTGGGGCTCCCCGTGGTGTGGCGCTTAGAGCCCTGATGTCACTACACCGCATCATTTCACATCCTAGATTGCTGAAAACAAATAGCTGATGTTTACTGAGCACTTACTATAGACTAGCCTCTGTGCCAAGCTTTATATATTCATATTTATACATACATATGTAGAGGTGCCAACAAAGGTATACACGTTTTAAGAAAGGGAAAAACCGTGTTAAATTTGTAACACTCAAGTCATGTTTGGCTCCTGCAATTCCAAGATTCACTCGATGTGACTTGTATTCAATCTTTTGCTATCGGTATTTAGTGAACATTATAATTTAATACAGCTTTTTCCTTTCTTAAAATACGTATACTATTTTGGCACCCTCTGCAGGTAAAAACATATGTATGTAGAAAACATTTATACCATTGCATACAATTATATGTAATTTATATATATACACACACATATATATAGATAAATTTTTTTCATTTAAGCCTCACAATAACTCTATGTGATAGTACAACCATTATCCTATTTTACTGGTAGGAGATGGGGGGTCAAATATTAAGGAATTTATTCAAGGTCATGGTGGAGCCCAGATTCAAACCCCACCCACTTTCAGTGTGTCATCTGCCTGATCACTTTTCAAGAGAGAGACCCTTGCAGTCCAGAGCCAGGGGCCTGTGACAATTTTCGAGGGCAGTCCCTAAGTACAATATTCTGGCCTGTTGTACCCTCGATACAGTGAAGCAGTCCTCATACAGAAGGACTGGAACACACAGACTTAATGACCTAAGTGGCAACAACAGCTTGCTCTGTAACTCTTATAAAGTGCTAGATTTGAAGTGCTTTAAAAAAGTTGTGGTGAAATATGTATACCGTTAAATTACCAAATAATGTAAGTTCTTTTCATATACAGATTGAATATCCTTTGTCTGAAATGTTTGGGACCAGAAATGTTTCCCATTTTAGATTTTTTCATGTTTTTGGAATATGTGCATTATTACCAGTTGAGCAACTCTTATCTGAAAATCCAAGAAGCATTTCATTTGAGCATCATGTCAGCACTCAAGAAGTTTAGGATTCTGGAGCATTTTGGATTAGCAATGCTCCACCTATTATAAACTCATTTCATCGTTTCATCGTCACAACCGCCCATTTGGCACATGAGCAAACAGAGACACAAAAGTTAAGCAACTTGCCCAAAGTCATTCACCCAAGGCACCAGAGCAAGGATTACAATCCAGGCTGCCTGACTGCAGAGCCCAGGCTTGAAGCACCAAGCCACACGGCCTGACGGGAAGAGGTCCCCTCCATCCCTGTCCGCCCACCGCACATCCTAAGTCCTGTTTCTCACCAGGACCTCTCCTGAAGCACATGACTCCAGGGAGTGGGGCAGGCAGGGAATGTTTAAAGCAGGGCTTGAGAGTGAACATTTTTGAATTTGAGGGCTCAGTCATCTACTTACGCTCCCCCAGTTGCCCACTCTCCAGGTGGCCGAGACGGGGCACCCCCTCAGGAAGCAGGGCTGGACGCTGGGGGGCTGGGTGCCCGGGCAGTTGATGGTGGTTTGGTAGCTGTACTCATAATTCTCCTTCCCGGTGTAAACCTCGCTGCACGAGACCAGCCTTTGTTTGTAGCCCTTTCCACAGGTCACTGAGCACTATGAGGACAGGGGTTGAGAGGAGAGGTTGGAGCGGCTCCTGGGGACAGCCCACAATAGGCCCCTGACCTCCACACCGAGCTCTGACCCTGTGACAACGCTGCAGAAAACTCTCACTTCATTAGCTTATTTATTCATTTCAAGCGGCAGGCCCTGAGCACACAGAGGACGGGCAACCCTACCGGCGCCTCCGGGATCTGGCCTTCCCACTGCAGAGGGGGTGCCTTAAGCCCCTTCGCTAGGCTTCCAGTGGAGAAACGGGGGAGGTGTTCCAGTCCTCATTCATTCCATTTGCATCTTCAGCCCAACTGCACTGGCTGGCAAATCGCCCTTTTCCAAATCTACAAGGAACTCCAAATCGAGAAGGGGAAAGGAGCCAGCAATCACCCCATGTGCTGGCATCTCGACTGTGAAGTCCAAGCACTTGGCCCAAAGCAGACCCTGGGATTGTTTTCCGTCCCCACTTGGTGCTTTTTGCTTTCCCATCTGCCCTCCACTTAATTTCCTTCTCTCTTTTCTTTTCCTGGATACAGACTTGCCCGGCCTGTCAACTTTCTGCTTTCCTACCACTCTTGCTATCTAAATCATGCAGTTGCTTTAACTCCTTTATCATAAACACACAGCATTCAAAACTACTCAGCCAATACAGACAGGGAGAAGGAATAATCTCTCTAGGGTCCCCTCTTCTGTGATGGGACATGTGATCAGTTATTTAGAAAGTTTTAAGTGTTTTAAAATTTTGCTAAGTGTTTTATATCAGACACTATATAAAAAATAAAACTGAGTCACAATTCATCTCATTTTGATGAAATTTATATGCACTAACATCAGATGACATCATAGGATCCTTTGTCAAAGGTACTCTGTAAAATGAGGGTAGAGAATTAGCATTCTTCAGACCCAAGATTCTGAGGAGGGGGCAGATGAAACCCTGGAAACAATATGCCCTGTGTGCTATGTCATGCTTTTCCTGGGGTGAGGAATGACAACTTCATCAATTATCAGGGACAATTGTCACCTGGGTGCAGTGGCTCATGCCTATAATCCTAGTACTTTGGGGGCCAAGGTGGTAGGATGGCTTGAGGCTAGGAGTTCAAAACTAGCCTGGGCAACATAGTAAGACCTCATCTCTAATAAATAAATAAATAAATAAATAAGAAAAATTAGCAGGGCATGGAAGTGTGTGCCTGTAGTCCCAGCTAAACTTAGGAGGCTGAGGCAGGAGGACCACTTGGGCTCAGGAGTTCAAGGCTGCAACTGATCACGATCATGCACCTGCACTCCAGCCTGGGTGACAGAGCGAGAGCCCGTCTTTAAGAAATAATAATGAAAAGAATGCCACAGTACCTGCTTTGCTCTAAGATCCTCCTTACTTGAAGCTATGTGGTTTTTTCCCTTCCCTTTTTTTCTATTACTTTTTTGGGGTAAAGTCTCTCCTTGAAGAAATCCTGGTGACAGGAGAGAACAAATCCAGCCAGAGGCATTTAGAGCATCCTCGGGCCTTCCCTTCCAGTTGGCTGGACACCTGGAAATGCTCTGCACACATTTCTTCCTTCTTTGGCTGCCCGCTGTTCAAATGCCCAAAGGCCCAACTGACACCAGGCCAGGGGAGTATAAGGCTGGCCTGGGGTGTTTCATGCATGGATGGCTGGCAAACAAATGCTGTCTATCCAACCTGTGGGTACCTGACCCAGCTCCTGCACATGCTGACTTTGGCCCATACTAACTGAAACAAAGCTACACATTTGAGAAGTCAAGTTAAGATGATTCTTAACCCTCACAACTCAGGAGCAAAAGCAGCCCACTGGTCACGTACCGGCCCCGTGGGAGGAAAGCATGTGCTGAAGAAACTGAGCTCCAAATACGCTAGGCTTTAGGCACAGGCTCCACGTCTCTGAAAAGCTGGGAAGGACGGGTGCTCTGAGCTGGCTGAAATGTTGGGAAAATGCTGACTGTCTGTGGTTCCCCCAAACCGTTTCAGAGCAGAGTTCTGAAGTGTAAGGGGCTCTTCTCTGGGGAGGGAAGCTCTTACTAAGACTTCACATGCCTTCCTGTGTGTGCCTGGCTCCTCACAAGCACATGTGACTTTTCTAATCTGAAAATAACAGTGAAGCAAAGTAAAAACCATAAGAATGTGGACTCCTTGTAGTAAGGATACACTTCAGGCCTCACTAGGGAAACCCATGCATCAGCAGGGGTGATGAGGCTCCTTGCTGGTCTGCGCAAGGCCTCCTCCTACATGGAGTAGAGCACCACGAAGAACCTCCACGAACAGAGGACCCAGAAAGAAGGCAAGACTTGCTTTTCTAGAGGGAATTCTGGTGCCAGTGGCTTTGAGCAGGTCTTCCCTTGCAGCTTTCTTCCCGGTGGCCGCTGTGTCTATGCTAAAGGTCCTGTCTCCAGCCTATAAGTTTGAAGATTTTTCAATTCCCGATATGCCCAAGACTTGTGGGAATGGGAAAGGCTTTTGTTGTTGTTGTGTTAAATCTTCCTGTCTTAACTTTTGGGGTGAAGGTTATAGTAAAGCTATGGGGGTAACAGGACTCAAGTCTTAGAAAAAGACCAAAGGTCTTTTAGCAAAATAAAAGCACCACAAAGAGATTAGCTAAAATGAGGATGTCAATCTTGGCCAGGTAAAAGGTGTAGAAACTCTAGAAAAGAACTGAGCCAGAAGCCAAGAGGAGGCAGCGAGGCAAACAGTCAAAGGGAGGGAAACGGAGAGGGTAGACAGGAAGACTACTCCCCACCTGAGTGCTGGGGGTGTACTTCCTGCAAGGACAGTTAGAAGACAGGGAGTTAGAGAACCAGAAGTTAGGGACCATGCCCAATGAGGACCAGGACGGACAAACTGAGGAGAAGAGAGAAGCCACCCCCAGGAACCCTTCCTGAGCCTCCCCTGCCTGGGAATCTGGATGGGTTAAACCTATGCCTCAAACCCAAGGTCAAGGACTATTGTGATCACTTATCTAGATCCACATACTTCTGGCTGGCCAGGAGCAAGTCTATTTCCTAACCACCTGCACTGAGTCTTCTCTCCACTCTCCAGGGGTGTAAAGTACTGTTCAGGGTATCCTGAAAAGACTCAGGGGGAGGAGTACAGGGTTTCTCAACCTCAGCACCACGGACACTGGGGCCAGATAACTGTGCTGTGGGACTGCCCTGTACACTGTAAGATGTTTAGCAGCATCCCTGGCCTCTACTCACTAGATACATGGGTCACTACGAAACTTTGAGACAGATTGTGTCATGGTCCCTTGTTTCACCTCTAAGAAACCCAGTTGACAGCACTGTTTCTGATTCACCTGTGCAGGTTTCAACTTGCTCAGCTTATTGGAGTTGCTGGGAGAGCTTCATTTGTTTCCATCTGCACAAATTTTACATTTCTTGATTTTTGTGTATCTCAAAACTTGCATAATAACCTACATCCCAATAGCAGCCCCCTCTTCTAGTTGTAACAATCAAAAATGTCTCCCCAGAGGATAAAAATCATTGAAGTAGTGTGAAGGATGGGGAGGCATAGTTAGAAAAGACTTTAGGACCAGATTTAGTGCAGAAATAATTCAACACCCAATATACATGTTATCTAAATGGGAATATCCGTCCCATTCATCCCATTAAAAGGTGAACCTGCTGCCTGGTAAAACTCTGAAGAGCCCTTAGTGGTAACCAGCATGTTACCTCAGAATCCTTAGCACCTTGGCTGTGCACTGGATGTTTCCCTTTCAAATCTCTAAGTTCTTTTGACCAAATGACAAGTTGTTTTTGATGTTACAAGTTTTTTAGTATTTGAATATATTATGTGGTTTGAAAATAATATAATCATGCTGTTGGCTGGTGTGGTAGCTTATGTCTATAATCCCAACATTTTAGAAGTCTGAGGCAGGAAGAGAGATGGAGGCCAGGAGTTTAGGACCAGTCTGGGTAATATAACAAGATTCTATCTCTACAAAAATTAAAAATTAAGAAAAATTAGCTGAATATTGTGGTAGGTGTCTATAGTCCCTGCTACTTGGTAGGCTGAGGAAGGATCACTTGAGCCCAGGACTTTGAGGCTCCAGTAAGCTATGATTGTGCCACTCCACTCCAATTGTGCTGTGGCACAATTATTAATAATTTGTTATTTTTTTTTTTTTTTTGAGACGGAGCCTCAAGCTATCCCCCTGGGTAGAGTGCCATGGCATCACAGCTCAGAGCAACCTCCAACTCCTGGGCTCAAGTGAGTCTCCTGCCTCCGCCTCCCAAGTAGCTGGGACCACAGGCGCCCATCACAACACCTGGCTATTTTTTGGTTGCAGCCATTATTGTTGTTTGGCGGGCCCGGGCTGGGGATTCAAACCCGCCACCTTAGGTGTATGTGGCGGGCGCCTTAGCCGATTGAGCCACAAGTGCCGAGCCGGAAGCAGTTCTTTATATTGGAACAAGTGGCCCAGTCTTTCTTGGAAAACACTAATGCTTTGGTCTTCCTGTTCACTGCTCTGCTACCCATCTTTTCCTTCTCTTCCTTCTCCCTCTCCATCTCAGCAATAGTGGGAATAAGCACAGCTTGTTGTTGACCCATTTTTTGGGACACAGAGCTCTCTACCCTGAATGTGCTCTCAATAAAATCTGTAAAATCTGAGTCATGCTGCTTTTCCTCAGAAATAATATCTAAACTCCCTCTAATCTTTCACGTAAAAAAAAAAAAACTAGAAAAAATATAGTAGTTATAAATTTAATAATTTAGTGAGAACTTTCCACTCTGATCATCATTGGGCAAGATAAAAGACAGAGTAAAAGGAAAAAGAAAAGGGAAGCAAGGGAGAATCAATTCAAATAGACAAAGTTGAAATATGGCTTCCAGTGGACAAAAGTCAGAGGCCTCAAGGTAGCATCAAGAAAGAACACCCACTTAGGTCTTCCATTAACTGGAAAACAAATAACCAGATTTCCAGGAGAGGACTCCTTTCTTGTCATACATCTTATCCTATTCCCATCTTTAATTGGCAGGTACAACGGGAAAATGGGAAATGAAAACACATGGTTTTGTCACTTAGAAAGTATCCTGATTATTTAGTGACTATGTAAGAGCACTTACAAAAGGCAGGTCATTTGTTTTACCTTCTCAGTCAATGTAATATTACAACAAAATATACAGCTGATTGGAAATCATTAAACTGGGATCAACACAATCTAGATGATCATTATCCCTCTAGTAAAAGAAAGTAAAGCACAACATTAAATAACTAGAAACTATTTAAAAATTTGCATTTATTTACAGCTTAATACTTATGTACATAATATAAATTTAAGAGCTGATGCTTTTATATTTTCCACTGTGGTATAATGAATTTGCTTATAAAAAACTTGAAACTATCATGCTATAGGGACTTGTTTTGATACACGGTGAGAAATTTCTCACTGCTTTATGCCATAAATCAAGAGAAACTGACATTCAACAATAAATCATGTTGTACAATTTAGTTAAGCATAATCATGTTTCAAAATGTGGTTAGGAGAAACTAACCTTGGTTCTTCAGATTATTTTACTTGAAACACTTTGTAAATGAAATCTTCTAAATCACTTAGTCATGAGTTTATTGATTTTAGTAAACTAATATTAGATTAACTTTGCTCACTTAAAAAATAGCCATCTTTTCTAAAAATGTTTATTAAAATACATAGGAAAAGTCTTATGACTAAAAGTGCCCAAATAGAATATGTACCATGCTACAACAGTAATTATTTACAATATATTTTCAGGAAAAAAAAGACAATATTCAGATTAAATGCAGGAAAAAAAATCACATTTTCAACACTTGATATTTCCATTGATTTGTCATGCTCTGCAATTAGAAGATAATTCCACATGTTTAGTTTTCTATCTATTCCAAGAAATTTGTGTTCAAATTTTTTTTCACCATTATAAATTGTGATTCTCTATGGGATCTTTTCAGTTTTGCACGACGATTTTGGAACCAAATCTAAAATTAAGAAAAAATAAAATAGGTCTCAGAAACATTATTTTATTATTCTTAGTATTTCAATCAGCATGAGTAACAACTAAATTTGAAAATTACCTGAATTCTATCTTCCTCTAGATTCAACTTTCGAGCTAAGTCTTCTCTGATATCAATGCCAGGATAGCAGTTTACTCGAAAGACATTTTCTAACACTTCAATCTAAAAATAAGGAAATAATTCTTATAAGAATAAGGAATTAAAAATGTTGATCTCCAGTACGTCACGGAAAATGGGCTCTAATTTCTACGTCAAAATAACAGCATATAAATCTTTCACAATCAATGAATGCCTTTTAAAAATTATTATCTAGAAATTGTTAAAATATGATAGTCTATTGTTTCATTAATAAGGCTTCTAAACTGAGATCCCAAATGAATGGGCTTTTGCTTAATAGGATGTCAGTAAAAAGCCTTTGTATTATCATTATTGGATGAAAAAACTTCCAACCTGGTTTTGAGTAAAAGCAGTTCTGGGTCTTCGGCCTCTATACCAACTCAACTCTCTTTTCAAAGTTAGTCTTTTTGAGGCTGAAAAGGAATTTTCATATTTCAAAGCTCTTTCTTCTGGGATTGGGTGATCCAATATGCAAGGGAATGGGATCCCACTGGGAAGACTTGAGACATGTAAGCTTAGGTTACCATCTTTCCCTGAAAACAGAAAAATAAAACCTGTCTTAGATGGCCAACCAATCCTATATTCCACAAAGTTCTACAAGGAGTAATTTCAGGAACTTGCTTTAACTTCCTAGTGGAATTCTTCTGGATTTCACAAGAGAACAGCCCCTCATCGACCAAATATCAAAAGCCAAACAAAAATGAAGGCCTTGCCTTGGAAATCCTGCCTTCTAATCTTGTCATTTATTTCTCATTGAAAACAGATTTCAAATATCTGATGTGTCAGGAAGGGGAAATCGATCTTCTAAAATAAAAGCAGGTTCTTGGCATTTCCTGTGAGTGAATTTTATATCCACTTGTTTCTAAGGCTGATATTTTTATTTCCCATAGGACTCAGCTGGAGGGAGGCATTAAAATGTCCTAGAAGCTTCAGTTACATAACTGAATGAAACTGTAGCTTCTAACTCTAGGTAGCATGAAATGAAGGCCAAATTAAACACTGCAAATGAAATAACATAAAAAAAATTAAGTTGTGGCGTACCTGAGGAGCTGCACGTGTCTGTCCAGGGCCTGTGGGGTTTCACTGATGGAACAGAGTCTTGCTTCTGGTCCAGTCCTAAGATGCTCTCTATTGAAAAGGAGCAGGGTGAGGGTTTGTTCTCCCCAACTCGAGCACCGTCCTGAAGGCTGGGAGACATTCTCTCATGGACAGCGCTGGCCTTTCTGCTGGCTCTGTCCCACGTGTACAGGGCTGGGATCTTCCTGCAGTTCACCTTATAGCTCCGCTGACAAGGGGGCTGGATTTAGAACGTCACTAATTAAAATCCTGTCTTAGAAAGTTTTAGCATGTCAATGAACACTTGCCCAGCCAGCAGCTTAAGGAGTTAATTGTTTATTTGTTTGTAAGTAATTAGCAACTAATGGCTACACCAGGGGGGCCACCTACAGGGACAAAAAGTGTTATCTCTCCTAAGCAGAACACAGATTTAACTTTCTCAAAAGAAGTGATGCACAAACATAGTACTCTTCCTTTATTTGAGATCATTAATGTATAAAATCATGCTTTTTTATTCTGAAGTTTATACTTTCATGGACTCTAGTCACCTAAACATACAGGCAAGACAGGAGAGCAATCAAGTAATAAATAATCTAATTTAAGTGAATTTTCTTCCAAAAAACGTGGAAAAAATAATAATCTCTTAATGCTATTATAGTAATACTGATGAAAATGCCTGTTTTTCACATGCATATGTAATAGTGAATGCTGTCAATGAAAACACAATAGTATTTGGAGTTCAGCATACTGGAAAAGGTTGGCAACGCTATTAACGCTGAGTGTAATTGTCTTCCAAGTGGCTGGATAGGAATAGTTGCACCAAATATTTTATTTTATTTTTATTTATTTATTTTTTGAGACAGAGTCTCAAGCTGTCACCCTAGGTAGAGTGCTGTGGCATCACAGCTCATAGCAACCTCCAACTCCTGGGCTTAAGCGATTCTCCTGCCTCAGGCTCCCAAGTAGCTGGGATTACAGGCACTCGCCACAACACCCAGCTAATTTTTTGGTTGTAGTTGTCATTGTTGTTTGGCAGGCCTGGGCTGGATTCGAACCTGCCAGCTCTGGTGTATGTGGCTGGCGCCTGAGCCGCTTGAGCCACAGGTGCCAAGCCTGCACCAAGTATTTTAAATAATTAATGGGATAATTCCTCTCCTTCATCTTTTCTTTTAAATGAGATACAAGTTTATGTGATGATGTAAGCATAATGTAAGCATCACCAAGCAATATAAAAGCAGGACTTCTTAAAGCAAATAATTTCTTTCCCTTCCACAGTTGTTTCAAAAAGAATATAGTTTACTTTCTAAAGAAAAGTTTCCTTCTATTGATCTTTTGAGATGCAGTGTGGGGGGGGTTCAAAAAGATGGTAAAGCTTATGAAAAACAACTAAGAACAAAGTATTTTAATTTCATAATCCTAAAAAAAATTGAAATTGAAAATGAAGTATAACTGCTAGTTGGGAAGATTTTGAAGTGGCTGTTTGTTCCCCACCCCAAACCAAAAGGTGTAATACTTGTAGCTCTTGTAATCTGCTCCTCCTCTCCTTCTAGTACCCCCTTGAAGATATATTTAAGGGTTCGACTTTAAACAACTGCCAAACTTTTCTTCAAGGAAGAGGAAAAGAAGTCTCCACCCTTAGAGGAAATTGTCTGTACAGAATGGAGCTCAACTTTATCAGATTTTATCCTATAATGATATTAAATACGTTAAGCTAAATCCCTCCTTCTGCAAGCTCTCAACTGAACAAAGGGTCTCTGGGCAGGCATACAGAGGCTGGGTTTATAAATATACGTATGAGACCATTCTGAGGATGAAAGAACCAGTGAACATTTATACTTCATGGTGATATTATATATAGTGCTGAGATGTACACTTCCCAGACTTAATCTGGGAAGAATAGGAGGAGGAGGAAGAACTCAACATCTTCTCGGATTTCTTTCTCTCCTTTGAGACATTCATTCCTTTCTTCCACAATGGGTTGAGCATCTACTCAGGACCAGAAAAAACAGGATTGGATCCTTGCCTTCATGAAATTCATAGTGTGTAGGGGTTGGGGAGGAAGGAAGGGAAAAAATAGTCTGTTAGCCAGGAATAAGAATGAGAAAAGGGAAGATATGAGCCAGACAAGGCAGTTGTCAGGGCAGCAGGGTTGGGGGGTAGATGTCAGGGCAGCAGGGTTAGGGGGGTAGATGTCAGGGCAGCCAGTTGGGGGGGTAGATGTCAGGGCAGCAGGGTTGGGGGGGTAGATGTCAGGGCAGGCCTCCCTGAGATCCTCACTGTCATGGATTGGCACTTCCCAGGCTTGTGGCACAAGTACCCCACTATCCTCTGAAGCAACTCATCAGGTTCCCAATTTCTTCTATATTAACAAGTGCATTCCAATATTTTTATTCAGCTTGACTTGATATGATTTGGATTTACAGAACCCTGTTTACATATAGATGAGTAGATGAAAATAAAAGGCAGGAAAGAAATTCTCTAAAAATGGGTGGAAAATGGTTTCTCGTATATTCACTCAACGTATTTTTTTAGGGTACTTACTATGTGTCAGACACTATACATGTAGGTTTTAGAGATCAGTGATGAACAAGACATGGTGATTTCAGACAGTGATACAACAAGAGGAGGACTGAGGACAGTGGTTCGTAGTTGGTAGTTGATGGTGGAGCAAGGCCTAAGAAGGTGAACTTTAGCTGAAGCTGAGAACTAGAGTAAGCCAGCATGCCAAACACCTGAGAAAAATCACTGCAGGCTCGGTGCCTGTGGCTCAAGTGGCTAAGGCACCAGCCACATAGACCTAAGCTGGTGGGTTCGAATCCAACCTGGGCCCGCCAAACAACAATGATGGCTGCAACCAAAAAATAGCCAGGCGTTGCGGCGGGCGCCTGTAGTCCCAGCTACTTGGGAGGCAAAGGCAAAGTGAGTCTTGAGCCCAGGAGTTGGAGGTTGCTCTGAGCTGTGATGCTACAGCACTCTACCCAGGGTAGAGCTTGAGGCTCTGTCTCAAAAAAAAAAAAGAAAAAGAAAAAGAAAAAGCACTGCAGTCAGAGGGACAAGCAAATACAAAGGTCTTGCAGACGAACAGTGGGTGGAGTATCTGAGGGAGAAGGAAACTGCTGGGCTGGAGTTAGTGGTGCCAGATGCATTTGGGGAGCCAGGCCAGGCTGGATCAAGGATGGACGTTTTAAAGACCTCCATAGGAGTTCCAGTGCAAAGAGAAGTCAGGGTAGGGATTTAAACTGGAACTGGCACAATAGGATTCATGTTTAAAAAACCTTACTCTGACTGCTCTGTGGAAAGGGATTAGAGACATCAGCTGGGAGTTATTTATTCAACACATATTTACCGAGCATATCCTATGTGCTAGGCATAGTTCTAAGTGGGAGGGATATTGTAGTGAAGACACAGATAATACTTTAGGGGCAAGAGATGATGGTCCTTGGACAAAAGGGTAATAGTTGATTTGGAGACAGGAAGAATTCTTCAAGAGGTGGTAGGAGTTTGATTGCACACTTGGTCCCAATTCTTCAATCCCATCCCCTTGCTGGGAACATAGTATACTTGCCAATTTTTGACTTTTGGGCTTGTCTGTGTGACTGGCTTCAGCCAGTGGGAAGTGACATGAACAGAATGTGCCAGAATGATGGGTCTGCTTTCTGTGGCTTCTACCATCACTATGAGGTCATCCCTGAGGTAGCTGCTGTCCTGCAGCCTGAGCCCCAGAGTGGACATACATGGATGGATTGAATCAGACCCTCTCCCATCCTGCAGTGTGCAGCCTACCAAATCAAAGCTGAGGCCAACCAAGTTCAGCCAAATAATTACTGACCTGCAGCTTTGCAGTTCTGTGAGAAAAATATTCAATGTTTAAGCCACTGAGGGCTTTGAAGTTATCTTATTCACAGCATTCTAGAGGAAATTGCTCTTTGATTCAGAAGATGTCTTACTGATGGATTAGACATGGAGGTGAGGGAAAGAAGGCATTAACAATGACTGTTTCTTTTTTTGGGTTGAACAAACACAGTGCCATATACTGGGATATGGAAGCCTGGACTAGGGGAGAAAGGGTTTGGGGAGAATTGAAGAGCTCTAGTGTAGATAGCAAGTTACTGAGTATAAGCTCAGTGCTAAAGTTCTAAGTTTGTGCATGACCAGCAAAGAGATGGTCTTAAAAGTCATAAGTTTGTATAAGATTACCTACTGAATGGTATGAGGTATAAGAAGGGTCGCAGGACCAAGTCTAGGGTGCTCCAGTGTTTGGAGGTTGGGGAAGGAGTGGTGCTGAAGGAGTGGCTAGTAAGGCAGGAGAAAAATCTGGAGACACAGTAACAGACAAGGAAGGGAAAAGGGCCAAGGAGAAGGATGGCTACAACAGCATCTTCAGTGGTCCCTGCTTCCACCCTTGATCCCTGTGGTTTTCTATCAACACAGCAGCCAAAGAGATCTTTAAAACCATTAAGTCTGTTCATGTCACAATTCTGCTAAAAAAATGGCTCCTGATTTCAATAAAAGTCAACACATTCTTGTTTTATTTCTGACATGAGAATAGTGTTTCACTACTAACGTCTACTGGTGGTTTCTAATAAATTATACCTGTCACAATTTTAAAACACAAAGTACTTATAGGGCTTTATAGCTTCCGAAGCATTTTGGCATATTTAATCTTCTTGCAAATCTTCCACTATCTTGTAGCTTGAGAAAACACAGTACAGTTGTAATAGGCAGAAGTCACTAATCGGCAAGTAGCTGAGCCCTGACTTACTATTTCTGTCTCCAAATACCTTGTTCTACTGATGTTAGCAATTAATGGTCAATTTATGTAACATCTTCACCAAAGATCTCACAGAGTATCAAAGTGCAGTATCAATTAAGGGAAACAGGCAAAACCTTGAAAATAGGTCTGACAATTAATGAACTCATCCTAGAATAGGATATTCACTGCTGAATATCACTGCAGTCACATTCTAAGTGACTTCCCTCCCATTGGGAAGTTACACACTGATTCCAGTGCTTAGTCCACCCTTCAAAGCAATTTTGGGACTCTTTTTTCTGGAATGGCCATCAGAGCTATTGTTATATTACCCTTGATGTCTTCAATGTCATCAAAATATCCTTTCGATATTTAATCTTTGGGTAAAGAAAAAGTCATTGGGGGCCAGATCAGGTTAGTAGGGAGGGTATTCTAATGTAGTCATTTGTTTATAGGCTAAAAATTCCTCACAGATGGTGCCATGTGAGCTGGTGCATTGTCATGAGGCAAGAGTCGTGAATTGTTAGGTGAAAAGTTAGGGTCATTTTCATCTTTTTCACATAGACTTTTCAGCACCTTCAAATAGTAAATTGGTTAACTATTCAGTTGGTACCAATCTCTCTGATATCAAAAAATGTTAGCAACATTGTTTTGACTCTTGATTTGGACTGATGGAACTTTTTTGGGCATGGAGAATTGGCTGACTTCCAGTGTGTGCTTTGATGCTTTCAGGGTTGTATTGGTTTTTTGGGGTTTTTTTTTTTTTTTTTGCAGTTTTTGGCTGGGGCTGGGTTTGAACCCACCACCTCCAGCATGGGGGCTAGCACCCTACTCCTTTGAGCCACAGGTGCCGCCCCTCAGGGTTGTATTGGTATACTCATGTTTCATCACCAGTGACAACATGGCCCAAAACGTTGTCTTGCCTCTCTAAAAGTGTTGGCAAACTTGACTCTTTGCTTTTATTGGTGAGCTCTTTTGGGACCATTTTTGCACACACCTTACTCATGCCAGTATTTTCCTATTTCTCTATTGATGTTTACTTGGTCTGCCATGCTTCTCACAGTCAGTTGATTTTTTTTTTTTTTTTTTTAACAGACAGAGTCTTACTCTGCTGCTCCAGGCTAGAGTGTGGGACATCATAGCTTACAACAACCTCAAATTCCTGGGCTCACCCAGTGCTCTTACCTCAGTACCTCAGCCTCCCAAGTAGCTGGGACTACAGGTGCCCATCATAATGCCTGGCTAGTTTTTTTTTTTTTTTCTATTTTTAGTGAAGATGGGGGTCTCCCTCTTGGTTAGGCTGGTCTCAAACTCCTGATTACAGGTGTGAGCCATTGCACACTATAGCCCTCCATTTAAAAATTTTGAACAAATCATCCAAAACATAAACATAGTTTTATTTTATTTATTTATTTATTTTTTTGAGACGGAGCCTCAAGCTATCCCCCTGGGTAGAGTGCCATGGTATCACAGCTCATAGCAACCTCCAACTCCTGGGTTCAAGTGAGTCTCTTGCCTCCGCCTCCCAAGTAGCTGGGACCACAGGCGCCCATCACAACGCCTGGATATTTTTTGGTTGCAGCCATTATTGTTGTTTGGCGGGCCCGGGCTGGGGATTCAAACCCGCCACCTTAGGTGTACGTGGCTGGCGCCTTAGCCGATTGAGCCACAAGCGCCGAGCCCATAGTTTTATTTTTAAAAGATTTCATTCTGGGCTCAGCACCTGTGGCTCAAGTGGCTACAGGTGCCAGCCATATACACCTAAGGTGGCGGGTTTGAATCCAGCCCAGGCGGCCAAACAATGATGACTGCAACCAAAAAATAGCCCGGTGTTGTGGCAGGCGCCTGTGGTCCCAGCTACTTGGGAGGCTGAGGCAGGAGACTCGCTTGAACCCAGGAGTTGGAGGTTGCTGTGAGCTGTGATGCTACGGCACTCTACCCAATGCGACAGCTTCAGGCTCTGTCTCAAAAAAAAAAAAAAAAAAAAAAAAGATTTCATTCTGTACCAGAGTACACAGAACAAATATGATAGTCTCCTTCACGGGTCATTTCACCTTCTCAACTTACTGGCTACCATTATTAACAATACAATGCTTCTCCCACTCATCTTTTTAAAATACCCTGACATAAATAGGAAGATACACACACGCACATACTTTTATCCACGTGGAGTCAGATGTGTATTGTTTAGTAATGTGGTCCCCTCCTCCAATATGGGACACACACTCACACACATACCCTGTCAACACATATAGCTTGTCCCTTTCTTCAGCAGGTGTTTGGCATTACATAATTTATCTAACTATACTGCTGATAATGAACACACAGATTGTCTCCAATTTTTATTATAACAGACAGGGGCAATGAATACTTTCTACATATCAGTTAGCACCCATAAAGTCATATTTCCATGGAAAAATTCTGAAGAGCATATTTTTTGGTGAATGCCACTATATTTCCTTCTCAGTAATTTCTACCAATGAATATTCCCACTCAATCTAGTCCTTGTTTTTATGCCTTCCCTAGATGAACAGTGGGAAGAAGAAAACCCAGGTTTTCCCCAGATTCAATATCAAAGATGTAAGTTTAGGATTTAGGGCTCCAGTGTACTCAGGCCTCAACTATAGTAACGTTTAATTGTCTCTGTAGATGAAATAGGAGTTGTGAACCCAAGGAGCTGATAGTTTAGGGGGATAAATGTTATGGTTTTAAACAACTTAAAAACTTTTGAATCACAACAAATATTTATTAAATGCCAATGTGCTAGGTACCCAAAATATAGAAATGAAATCATTCTGCCTTCAAGAAACTCATGATTGAGGATAGTAATAAATGTCAATATTATTAGGTATGATTATATGATTATGGTTAAGTAGAAAATGCCCTTTTAAAAGATATTCTACTTAAGTATTTATAGGTGAAATTTCATGATGTCTGGGTTTTGCTTTAAAAGATTTCAGGAAAACAGAAAAGAAAACAAAGAAAGAGGTAATTGGGGCGGTGCCTGTGGCTCAGTGAGTAGGGCACTGAGGGTGGCTGGTTCAAACTCAGCCCCGGCAAAACTGCAACCAAAAATAATAATAATAATAATAGCTGAGCATTATGGTGAGTGCCTGTAGTCTCAGCTACTCGGGAGACTGAGGCAAGAGAATTGCCTAAGCCCAAGAGCTGGAGGTTGCTGTGAGCTGTGACGCCATGGTACTATACTGAGGGTGAAAAAATAAGACTCTGTTTCTAAAAAAAAAAAAAAAAAAAAAAAAAAGAAAGAAAAAGAAAAAAAAAGAGGTAATTGAAGCAAGTATTGCAAAATGTTGATAAGTGTTCAATTAGAGGGATGAGTATATGTGAATTCTTTATTTATTTTACTTTTATAAATGTAAATAATAAAATTGTTTTAGTCTTCTAGGACCAACAGTAAGTACATGTGCAATTACAATATAAATAAATAAAGACACAAGCTGGGCCTGGTGGCTCATACCTGTAATTCTAGCACTCTGGGAGGCCAAGTCAGGAGGATCACTTCAGCTCAGGAGTTCCAGACCAGACTGAGCAAGAGTGAGACCCCTGTCTCTACTAAAAATAGAAAAATTACCTGGGCCTGTGGTGGGAACCTGTAGTACCAGCAACGTGGGAGGCTGAGGCAGGAGGATTGCTTGAGCCCAGGAGTTTTTTTTTTTTTTTTTTGAGACAGAGCCTCAAGCTGTCACCCTGGGCAGAGTGTCGTGGCATCACAGCTCACAGCAACCTCCAACTCCTGGGCTGAAGCGAGTTTCCTGCCTCCGCCTCCCAAATAGCTGGGAACACAGGTGCCCGCCACAACGCCCGGCTATTTTTTGGTTGCAACCGTCATTGTTTGGCGGGTCTGGGCTGGATTCAAACCCATCAGCTCAGGTGTATGTGGCTGGCGCCTTAGCCGGTTGAGCCACAGGCGCCGAGCCGAGCCCAGGAGTTTGAGGTTGCTGTGAGCTATGCTGACACCATGGCATTCTAGCCTGGGCAGAGACTCTGAAGAAAAGAAGAGGAAAGGTGAGAGAATGGGAAGGGATGGGAGGGGAGGAGGGGGAGAAGAAGAGGAAGGGGAGGGGAAGTACAAGGGTAAGACAAGACAAGACACAGGCATAAGAGGCTAAATAGAAAATGGCCTAAACCTGCTTGGGTGAGATCATGTAGAACTGAAGAGTGGTTAAGAGCCCAACACTTATGTTAGATTATCTGGGTCCAAATTCTAGCTCCATCCTTTCTTAGCTATATGACTTTAGGTATATAACTTATCCTCTCTGAGCCTGTATCCTCTGTAATAAAATGGCATAATTATATCACGCAATTGAGGATCAAATAGGTTAACATCTGCAAAGCCCTTGGAATAGCACCTGACATGTAATAGACATTATATGATCTGTTTGCTAATATTTACTACCTTTATCAATATCATAAAGGGTTTTCGAAGATGTCTTGAGACAGGGATGTTTCAAGAAAAGATCAGAGAAAAGTAAGGCCAATCAGGGGTAGGGATGTATAAGTGCTTATACGTCTGTTGAGGGGAGGGACAGGAAGGAAGCTAACTCAATTCTTTGTTTCTAGCTTAGATGAACAGGTGGAGGACTATATCATTACGTAAGAAGGAAATATAGAGAAAGGGTTTACTAATCAAAATACTGTGCAATGGGTGGCGCTTGTGGTTCAGTAAGTTGCTGGCCCCATATACTGAGGGTGGTGGGTTCAAACCCAACCCTGGCCAAACTGCAAGAAAAAATAGCCGGGCATTGTGGCTGGTGCCTGTAGTCCAGCTACTCGGGAGGCTGAGGCAAGAGAATCGCCTAAGCCCAGGAGGTGGAGGTTGCTGTGAGCTGTGTGACACCATGGCACTCTACCGAAGGTCATAAAGTTAGACTCTGTCCTACAAAAAAAAAAAAAAAATAGTGGCTTGGCACCTGTAGCTTAAGCAGCTAAGGCGCCAGCCACATACACCTGAGCTGCAGGTTTGAATCCGCCTGGGTCCGCCAAAAAACAACGATGGCTGCAACAACAACAACAACAAAATAGCCAGGAGTTGTGGCAGGTGCCTGTAGTCCCAGCCACTTGGAAGGCCGAGGCAGGAGAATTGCTTGAGCCCAGGAGTTGGAGGTTGCTGTGAGCTGTGACGTCACAGCACTCTACCCAGGGTGACAGTTTGAGGCTCTGTGTAAAAAAAAACAACAAAAAACAACAAAACTGTGCAAATTTTATTTCTAATTACATAAACAAACAAGTATTTAGCAAATTGAATTACCTCAGAACTAAAATAAAGTTTCCAGAATGAGATGATAAAATTTTGGTGAAAATTGGAAGAATACAAAGATCCTAAAAATATTTTAGGGAACAACTATGTCTAGAAGAGTAAATAAATATTATTGTCATATAACTCACAAATAATATAAATGACTTAAATTTAGAAGACACTGCAAATAACATTATTTCAGAAATCTAGCAATTCAGGTATCAGTAGAATTGCTTTAAAATAAATATATAGGGTGGTGCCTGTGGCTCAGAGGAGTAAGGCGCTGGCCCCCTATGCCAGAGGTGGTGGGTTCAAACCCAGCACTGGCCAAAAACTGAAAAAAAAAAAAATTAAAATAAATAAATAAATAAAATAAACATAATTCTAAAGGTTGTAATCAAAAAGACAACTGCAATTACCATTATGCCCTCATCTTGTTTGGGCTCCCAAACTGTCTTCTCATGCAAATGCCCTCTTCATCCTACTTTTGTTCTAACATACAGTCCCTGCTTTACAAAATACCCTCTTTGCCCTTCTTGTGCCTTGACACCCCCCTCTACAGATGCCCTCTTCACTTTGCACAGGCTTTAACACCCCACACCAGGCATCTCCTCTATGAAGATACCCTCTTCATCTAGGTTGGACTCAATACTCTGTTGTGGGCCCCCATGGCTTCCCCACCCCAGACTCCTGCTTTATCTGGCTCCACCTAATGGCCATAGGATTGAATTAGTACTCCGGAAAGGAGAAAGAAAAACTATACACCTTTAGATTAAAACATTATTTTCTGTGATTAAGACATCGCTTTTTGTCCTGTATAGTGTGATTTAACTAAATCACTGAAGTAATTTTTTCCTTGGAATCAATGTATCTCACAAGCTCTCTCAAGTTTACTCAAGACAATGTTAAGTTGTCCACAATTTATTATCTTTTATATCACTGAGTCATTCAGATTCCCCAACATTTCTTTCAAATCACAACCTCTATTAAAGGTGTTTTTGTCCAAAATCAGGGTAAAAGCTAAAGTGCTCCTGGTGGGGTGCAAGGCTCAGTATGATCTGGCCTCCTTTTGTCCCCATTGCTCAGTCTCTCTCCCATTTCCTTTCTCCTACCACTCATGTCATAGAGTATGCCTCTGCCCTGGAGGCCCCTCTTCTTGGAATGCCCTTTCCCTAGATGTCCCCATGGCTCCCGCATGACTCCTTTTTTTTGTTCAGATGTTATCTTCTCAATGAAGTCTACCCTGAAGAACCTATTTAAAATTGTAGCTGCCCCTTACTGTTTTTCCTGTTTCATTTTCCATAGTATTTCCCACCTTCTAATATATGATTTAATATTATACTATTTTAAAAAATAATATTATACTTCTAATACTACATGTTATGGGTTTTTTGGTTTGTTTTGACACAGAGTCTTAGTATGTCACCCTCAGTCGAGTGATGTGGCGTCACAGCTCATAGCAACCTTAAACTCTCGGGCTTAAGCGATTTTCTTGCCTCAGCCTCCCAAGTAGCTGGGACTTACAGGTGCCTGCCACGATGCCCAGTATATTTTTGTTGCAGTTGTCATTGTTGTTTAGCTGGCCTGGGCCGGGTTTGCATATACCCACCAGCCTGGGTGTATGTGGCCGGGTCCATAACCACCTTGCTACAGGCACTGTCCTACTTACTATGTTTTTATGTTATTGTCTGGCTTTCTCCTCACCACACCTGCTAAACTGTACCTCCAAAGGGCAGAGTTGTTTGATTTCAGGTTAACATGAGGGTACAAACAACTAAGTTACAATATTTACTTGTTAGGTAAAGTACCACTTGTACTTGTGTCCCACACCCAAAAAGTGTGCCATATTTTCTTACATTGTACCCAGTAAGTGGGAGCACACCAATCCCTCTCCTCTCACCCTTTTTGGTTCCCCTTCCCCCCAGTTTGAATTGAGTTTTTATCTTACGTGGGTATTAGATCATCTACTGGGTTCATATTAGTATTGAGTACAATTGATTCTTGCTTTTCTATTCTTATAATAGGAAGAATGTATTTTAACTCCCTCCAGGTTAACACAAAAGATGTAAAGTCTCCATCTTTTTTATGGCTGAATAGTATTCCATGGCATACATATACTACAGTTTATTAATCCATTCCTGGGTTGATGGGTACTTAGGTTATTTCTACATCTTGGTGATTATAAATTAAGCTGCAATAAACAATCTAGTGCGAATGTCCTTATGATAAAATGATTTTTGTTCTTCTGGGTAGATGCCTGCTAATGGGATTGTGGGATCAAAAGGGAGGTCTAATTTGAGTTCCTTGCGGATTCTCCATACTTCTTTCCAAACATGCTGTATTAGTTTGCAGTTCCACCAATAGTATAAAAGTGTTCCCCTCTCTCCACATCCATGCCAGCATCTGCAACTTTGAGACTTTGTGATGTAGACTATTCTCACTGGGGTTAGGTGATATCTCAGGGTGGTTTTGATTAAGGGTAGAAATTTTTAATGTTTTGTTTGTTATTTAATAAATATTTGTTGGAGCGAGCCATTCCCTGAGGTGGTTTGAATCCCCAAAACTAAATTAATGTTGCCATCTAGTGTTCATGGAAGGATGTGCTGATTAACCCTGAGACTTACTTGAATTAGCCAGAGGCTCAATCAATTCTGTTACTGTTTTTTACTGCTCTCTGTGGTTCTGCAAAAATTAAAATGCTTTCAATGATTAAACAGTCATGGAACATAATGATTTCTTTTAGCAATTTCTTCTCCACTGACTCAGCTGTTCCTTCTAGAATTCCTGTGGGGGTAGGAATGTGATGAAGGTCTTCTAGCCTTTAAACTTGAGACATCCCCCTCACCATCCCCCATCAAAAAACAAACAAAAAAACTTAATATGGTAATAGTACTTGCTATTTGGTAACTATTTTGGTATAGCTTTTCTCCAGAATACCAAAATATATATTTATTGATTTTTAAAGTTTGAGTTGGGCCTCAAAAGCCCCTATATCAAAGTGATAAAACATTGGCAAGGGCAATAATAATGTTGTTTAAAATAGCATCAGGACTAAGATAAATACAATCTTCTGATTTAGAAAATATTGGTTTCTTTAGATATGATAAAGAGGGGGAAATGCAGAAAATGAAAGCTGCCTTAAAAGGAGATAATGAGGATAGTGCCTGTGGCTCAAGGAGTAGGGTGCCAGCCCCATATGCCGGAGGTGGTGGGTTCAAACCTGGCCCTGGCTGAAAACTGCAAAAAAACAAAAATAAATAAAAATAAAAGATAAAAGTAGATATTACACTTTATCTTAGCCAAAAGGTTGAGAAGCGATAAAATAAAAGTAGATAATGAAAAGGATAATTAGCTAATATTTACTGAATGTTTCACTGCTATAAAAGCACATTAATTATATCAACAGCCTTATAACGTAGGTTCTCCACATTAAGTCTCATTTTTCAGATAATGGAATGGAGACACAGAGAACTAACTTGACTAAAGTCACAAAGGTAGGTAGCACAGTGGAGCCAGTATTCAAAGCCAGGTAGGCTGGCTCCACAGCCCATGCCCACAAGCTCCCATTCATGCTCTCATCCACCTCCACACAGAAGTGAGAATGATGCTGCTTTGTGTCAAAGTTCTTGGTCTGATCATATAATTAATTAATGTCCTCTTCTCCCCTCCAAGAATCAGGGCAACCATACTACATAAAGGAAGCAAAAGCATATACAATTATTCTAGAAATAAGGTTTTATTTTCTTCACAATCTAGAAAGTAGAAGTGGCCAGGTGCATGGCTCCCGCCTGTAATCCTAGCATCCTGGGAGGCCTAGGGGAGTGGAGTGCCTGAGATACTGGGTTTGAGACCAGCCTAATCAAGAGCAAGACCTCATCTCTAAAAATAGACAGGTGTTGTGACAGGTACATGTAGTCCTAGTTACTAGGGAGGCTGAGGCAAAAGGATCGCTTGAACTCAAGAGTTTGAGGTTGCTGTGAACTATGACACCACAGCACTCTACCAAGGGCACAAAGTGAGACTCTGCATCAAAAAAAAAAAAAAAAGTTCAAAATTTGCCCATCATTCTAAGGATGCTGTGGCAATGAGCAAAAGTAATGTTAAGATGAAGGCCATGGCCATTGAGATCATGGTTTGCAGTGGCACACTGAAGAACCAGTTGGTCTTTGTTGCCCTTTCCCTTCTTTTTCCAACCCACTCCTTAAAAATTTTTGTTCTACCTTGCAATTACCCACAGCTTTCCCCTTCTACCGCTTTTAATGTCTTTTTTTTTTTTTTAAGAGACAGAGTCTTACTTTATCACCCTCAGTAGAGTGCAATGGCGTCACAGCTCACAGCAAACTCCAACTCCTGGGCTTAGGCGATCCTCTTACCTCAGTCCTGAGTAGAAGGGATGACAGGCGCCTGCCACAACGCCCAGCTATTTTTTGTTGCAGTTTGGCCAGGGCCAGGTTTGAATCTGCCACCCTTGTCATATAGGACCAGCACCCTACCCACTGAGCCACAGGGTGCTGCCCTGTTTGTAATGTTTTAAAATAGATTAAGCCAAAGAGTTTGAGGTTGCTGCGAGCTAAGATGATGCTATGGCACTCTACTCAGGGCAACAGAGTGAGACTCTGTCTCCAAGAAAAAAAACAGATAAAATGAATCAAGTCCCAAATGATCAATTAATATTTCTTGAATTTGCTTATATCAGCTGGATATTAAGGTAATAACTGAATTATGTGTTAAAGTTAGTCCCACTAAAGAGTGATTTATTAAGCAATGTCAGAATTATTTGCACCGTATGTTACATTCTTAGAAGGAACATGAATTCCTCAGAATTTCTGATTTATGGAATCTTTTAGAGGATATTTGTGGGTAGGTGGTTTTGAGGTTCTTTAAATTGAAAATATGTCCTTCTCATTATTCTCAGCTGGATCCTAGGATTCCTTTTCTAAATGTTTACTTGTTTATTTAAATTTTCTAAGTACAAGGCTATTGGGGCTGGGTATGGTGGCTCACAACTGTAATCCTAGCACTCTGGGAGGCTGAAGTGGGTGGACTGCCCAAGCTCAGGAGTTTGAGACCAGCCCGAGCAAGTGCAAAACTCCCATCTCTAAAAATAGCCTCAGCCTCCCAAGTAGCTGGGGCTATAGGCCCCTCTACAACACCCACTATTATGAAAGCCTGTAGTCCCAGCTACTTGGGAGGCTAAGGCAAGAAGATCACTTGAGCCTAAGGGTTTGAGGTTGCTGTGAGCTATGACACCACAGCATTCCACACAGAGTGACAGTGTGAGACTCTGTCTCAAAATAAAAGAAAGAAAGAAGAGTAACTATACAGTGTAACTGAAGGGGAGTTATCCAATTAACTTGGCCAAACCAAATAATTCCAATGAAAAATTCTATTAGGTGCCTCAATTATCTGGGTGTGGTATTATCATCAAATTAGTTTCCTTTGGATGTTATGTGTATCTAAACTGTTTCTGTAAAGGATTATCAAGAGGCTATTACATTACTAGAGAGAAGTGAGGAATTCTTGCCAGGCTCAGCTGGGTAAAAATCAAAGCAAACAAAAATAGGTTAATATTCAATGGATGGAGGAGTTAATCAAATTATAAAACCAGAAAGAATCTAGTTTTAACCTTCTGTTGGATCTTCTAGCTTTAGGCCACCCTGCTTATCCAAAAATATAGTTGTGTTTTCTATTTTAAAACATTTCCACAGCTGCAGAATTCATATTCCCCTTTGATAACGAGTTTAAGTTTAATCAGTGTAAGTTTTGTGCAGTTGACCAAACTCAGTTCATTTTAAGCCAATTTCCTTTTATACAGGAAATGAGGCTTGTACAGAGAATGCCTCAGGGGTTACTAGAGACTCATGTGTGGGTAGAATAGTAAAAACTTTGGGCAGCTGGTTAATTTTATGACAGGCAAGTCAGGATTAAACTACACCCACCAAATAATTCTTTGACATGTTTCACACATATAATTCATTGAAGATTTCACACATGTAATTTACAACAAAAGGACATACAATCTTGTAAATAGATTTGTTAATTATTAGTCTCCTAAAATTATATTTAGGCTTCTTATAATTAGGTTTTTACAAGATGCTCCTTGAAGTCTGGTCTGTGGTCTGTAATAGGAAAGAATCCAACAACTCAAATGACTCTAGTGCTTTACTTTTAAAAATTACCCCTTTAGGTAATTGGTTTCCAGACTTATGCATACATAATAATCATCTGCAGAGGTTATTTGAATACAGATTCCTGAGCCCTGCTAGAAGATTCTGATGTCGTATATCAGAAATGGGGCTGATGCTCACTTTAGCAGAACATACTAAAATTAGAAATGGGGCTGAGAATCTCTTGATATAAGTCCAAAGTGGGTAATCCTCAAATTACAAGTTATAAAACTATCCAAAATAGAGAACGGCCATTTCCTTTTCCCAAATAACCTTGTACTTTGTTGTTGTTGAGACAAAGTTTCACTTTGTTGCCCTCAGTAGACTGCCATGGTGTCACAGCTCACAGCAACCTCAAACTCTTGGGCTCAAGAGATCCTCCTGCCTCAGCCTCCCCAGTAGCTGGGACTACAGGTGCCCGCCACAACACTGAGCTATTTTTTAGGGTCTTACTCTTTCTCAGACTGGTCTAGAACCTGAGCTCAAACAATCCACCCTCCTCTGCCTCCAAGAATGCTAGGATTATAGGTGTGAGCCACCATGCCCGGCCCACTCTTCTTTCTTACACTATGTTTTCATTTGTTACTTACTCCTGGTTCTTACCAGTTGTCACTACCTTTCTTCTCTTAAAATCTAAATCACAGTTCAACCAAGTACATAACTTACCTTGAAAGTATTCCTTCTTTAGAGTCCAGATGCATTGTGCCTATGCTGGCAGAATAGAAAAGACAATTCAAGGATAAGGAACCCATAACACAATTGGTAACCCTTAATGTTTCAAGAACTGACTCCAGGCTGGGCCTATGGCTCTTGCCTATACTCCTAGCACTCTAGGAGGTCGAGGCGGGTGGATAGCTTTAGTTCACGAGTTCAAAAGTAGCCAGAGCAAAAGCGAGACCTGGTCTCTACTAATAATAAGGAAAACTGATGCAAGAGGCAAGAGGATCACATGAGACCAAGAGTTGGAAGTTGCTGTGAGGTATGGTGCCATAGCACTCTATCCAGGATGACAGCTTAAGACTCTGTCTCAAAAAAAAACAAAAAAAACTGACTCCAAATCAACTTTCTCAAAAACTAAAGAACTCTTCAACAGAGTGACTAAGTGATAAACAATCTAAGGGGAGAGCTTTTATTTAAAGATTATAACACTAGGCTGGGCATGGTGGCGCACGCCTGTTGTCCCAGCGCTATGGGAGGCCGAGGCGGGCGGATCACCTGTGCTCAGAGGTTCGAGACCAGCTAAGACCCCCCTGAGCCAGTTGAGCCAGCGTGAGACCCCGTCTCTACTACAACAAC
>CAUYQV010027554.1:0-53604 GCA_963574575.1 Galagoides demidoff | reverse complement strand
TTTTTTTTTTTTTTTTGAGACGGAGCCTCAAGCTATCCCCCTGGGTAGAGTGCCATGGCAGCACGGCTCATAGCAACCTCCAACTCCTGGGCTCAAGCGAGTCTCCTGCCTCTGCCTCCCAAGTAGCTGGGACCACAGGCGCCCGCCACAACGCCCGGCCATTTTTTGGTGGCAGCCATCATTGTTGTTTGGCAGGCCCGGGCTGGAGATTCGAACCCACCACCTTAGGTGTATGTGGCTGGCGCCTTAGCTGATTGAGCCACAGGTGCCGAGCCTGAATCCCATTCTTAGCATGTGACTTCCACTCTTAATGCTGGGGAGAGCTCCCCAAGTCCCAGGCATCACATTTATATCCCACCTAATAGGAAAGAGAAGAGGTAGAAGAAGGGTGTAGCCCCCCCCCTTTTAAGGATACTTCCTTAAAGCTCTTTTGTCTATATCATTTTGCTGAGGGGTTAGAGGCATGACCACACCTGGCTGTAAGGGGGCCAGGAACCATGTTTGCTCTGGGCAGCCATGACCCTAACTGAAGTGAGGGGTTCGGGCTTGGCACCTATAGCTCAGCAGCTAGAACACCAGCCATATACACTGGAGCTGGTGGGTTTGAACATAGCCCAGACCTGCCAAAACAACAATGACAACTACAACAACAACAACAACAAAAATAACCAGGCATTGTGGCGGGCGCCTGTAGTCCCAGCTACTTGGGAGGCTAAGGCAAGAGAATAGCTTGAGCCCAGGAGTTTGAGGTTCCTGTGAGCTGTGCCACCACTGCAGTCTACTGAGGGTGACAAAGTGAAAGTCTGTCTCAGAAAAATAAATAAATTAATTAATTAAATAAAATAAAATGAGGGGTTCTACTGATAAGGAAGAAGGATATTGGGGGAAAAATAAGCAGTTTCTGCCATGTGGCTGAGGCTGTTCTAATTAATGCAGGTGGTGGGTTGTTACTTAGGCAGGAAGATCAGTTGAGGAAAGAATAGGAGTTAGCCAGAAAGAAGGGAGAACAGTGTCCTAGACAGTGTCCACGACATGAGAGACAGCACAGGCCGTGCCTAGGAGACCGTGGAGAAGTGAAAGGAATCCACGACTAGAGAGAGTGAGGTGGGTGAAGGAGAGGTGGGAGAGGCATCAAGAGACCAAACAATCAGGACCCTCACATGACCCCATGCTAAGGAACTTGAACTTGATTCTAAGAGTGACAGAGACCGATTAGAAAGTGTTTGGCAGGAGAGCGACACTGCCAGTGTTGCAGGGTAGAGGATTCTTTGGGCTGGGGCAGGCAGACCCCCTGGGAGGCTCCTGAGAGCCAACCAAGAGGTGATGCTGGTCTGAAGCAGCCCAGTGGCAGGTCCCAGCTCCAGTGGGAGGCGGGTGAGGGATGCTGTTCAGACTGTCTGCAAGGGACACTTGAAGTTTGCACCTGAACCTTAATCAAGGCAGCACCTCCTTCACAGAGAATGTCTTGTGATAAAAATCATGTGTGTGTGTGTGTGTGTGTGCGTGTGTGTGTGTGAATATGAGCTGGATTACACACGTGCTGAGTGTCATACATGCTCCAGACGATGGATTTTCAACCAGGTGTGCCATGAGAAGATCTTAGGTATGCTGTGAAAAGTTTTAAAAATCATTAGTTAAATTATTTTTGCCGTCATTGTTGTTTGGTAGGCCCGGGTTGGATTGGAACCCGCAACCTTAGGTGTATGTGGCTGACGCCTTAACCTCTTGAGCCACAGGCACCGAGCCAGTTAAATTATTTTTGAAAGAAGTTCAAAACACAGTAAGTGTATTCTTTTTTTTACTCTTTGATCAACATAAATTTAAGTGTGCTGCAGAAGTTTAACTATAGGTTCAAGCATGCTAAGAGAAAAAAAAAAGGTTGAAAAACACTGCTCTACACCCTAACTTCTTCGTGGACCACAAACACTTTGCAAACCAGCACCGATCTGTAGATGACACTTGGAACTTCACTGGTCTCAGGAGACAAGACCCTGAATCCCTCTTAAATGGCTGCCCTCTAAGACCAGGGCATACGCCAGTCTGCTCCACATCTGACACAAGCCTGCTGTTTCTCTCTTGCTCCAGGGCCCTGGACCCACTCATCACCGACCCCACTACCCCCACCCCCAGAGGCCACCTGTGGCCCTTGGCAGAAGGACAACTGCTGATCCACTCCTCCAAAAGCAAAACAGCTTCCCAGGTAACTAGCCTGTGAGAGGAGGGGGCCTGAGGGTCCCTTGCCACCCACATAGAGCCCCAGAGACTTAGGAAGCCCTCCCTTGCCAAGCTTTTTCTGGAACAATGTGATTGCCTTAGGGAAGGCAGAAGGAGAAAACGGTCCTGAACACACACTCCCTGGAGGGAGGCCAATGCAAGCTGCGGGATTAACTCCTGGAGGGCTCTGTTTTTTAGGCCATTCTAATAGGAAAGAAGAAAGGGGCCTGTGGAGTCAGCCCAAAAGTAGGAACTCCCCAAAGCATAGCCATGGGGGCCACTCTGAATACCAGGAGTCCTACCTGTGCTGAGCCTGTCTCTTGTGGGGGTGGCTTCCCCCCTCTGTAAGCTCCTTGTGAGGAGTTGTTGTGCTGGGCACTTCAGCACTCCCAGAACCCTCTGTGCACAGCCAAGAGCATGGTCAATTGGTACTGACCATTCACCTGTGCCAAGCACCCGTCGAACACTTGGCATGTACATGCAGTACCTCATTTAATACCCATCCTGGCTAATGCTCATCATGTCAATGCAGATTAATCAGAAAGCATCAATGCTGGGAGGTTTTGCCCTGCTCCTTCAACATGTTGGTCCGCACAGCTACCCAGCAAGGGCCATGTACAGGGTAGGCTGTGAGGACAAGAGGCATCTGATCTGAGCTCAGAAGCAAATCAACCAATTCCTCAAGTAGAGGTTCATTCCCACATCAGCACAAGCTTTATTGGGATGTCCCAGTGGCCCACTTATCAGCCACAATATATGGGAGAAAGGGGGGCTTCAGACAGGACTCCAGGGAGAGGTAGGATTTGGAGATACTGCTGGAGCATAGGGGACAGACCCAGCTTCTTAAGGAAGGCTCTTTCAGGAGCATCCAGTCCACCTGCTCGATGGACAGATGGCAGATCTGAGGCCAAGAAAGGGAAGTAGTGGGTCCAATGTCACATCAAGGATGGCAGGGTTGAGGCCAGCCTGACAGGGACAGCAGACTGGCCGGCACAGTTCTGCCAAACACATGGGATACGTGAAGGGCAGTGAGCACAAAGGGGACACCAACTCCTCACCAAGGCCCCATGCAGCACTGACCAAGAAGCAAGGCTGGACAGCTCAGGCTTGCTGTTCTAAACACTGCCCTGAGACATCAGGCTGGGGTCTGAGAAGCCAGCAGGGGACATCAGAGGACCAGGCCAGCTGCCCTTCCAGCTGGCTGAACCCACAGTCGGGGTGGCAGGGGTACAAGACACCCACCCTAGACCTGGCCTCAGAGTATGTGCCGGAGCTCCAGCACCTCCGCCCTGGCTAGTGGAGCCCTGCCCTGTGAGCAGCCCTTGCTTCATGTTTTATGCAAAGGCAATTGGGGTTTGGGAGGGGCAGGTAGCCAGTAGCAGGCCAGAGAAGCATGAGAGAGGCAGTGAATGAAATTCTTTGTTTAAGGACAGCGCGTCTGCAAGCCCAGGAGAAGCATGTCATTTTGCTGGAAATGCGATTTTCCCTAACAAGTACAGAATTCTACATGACATGTTGAAAAGTGTATCTCTTTGAGAAGCTGCTCTGTATCTCAGAGGCATCGTCAGTACAGAACCGTGTAATGTGGCAGTTGCCATGGCAACACCTCGTTTTCCATAGACAGGAAAATCAGAGCGGCTAAGTCGATTGAAAGGCCCCTAATAATGTCTGGAGACCAGGCTGAGATGTGGTGCTGGCTTTCCCAGAGCCTAGGGGACCGCTTGAGGGTGGATGGGCCACCCTCACATGTACTTCATGGAGAATACCCAAGACCATGTTCAGGGCCTCCTCCTCCTCATTGGTCAGAGGCTCAGAGACAATGGGACTTGTCCAAGGCCACCCAGCAAATCAGTCACAGGCCAGGGTGACAAAGCTTCCGCCTCCACGGGCTGGCAGTGCTTATGGTGGAGGTGACACTGGCCCCCACTGGCCCTGCCAGCAGCATCCCCTTCTGTCACTGTTTCTATTAATACTAAAGAAGCAGTTGTCTTGAAGATAGTCATTGTCCTTAGCACTGGGCAGCAGCGGCTGAGTCAGAAGAAAGCCTGTCCCCAGCGTCTACTCCCCATATGCACAACCCACTCACCCATTCCTGAGGACACTCAGCGTGAGCTCCCCAAGCATAAGGACAGGCCCACCTGGAGCCCCCACTCACCAATGGGTGCAGCACTTCCACCCACACCCAAGGGCCCCCCATACATGAGCAATGGCCACATCACCCCAAGGCCTGGCACAACTGCTGGCAAGGGTGGATTTGTCACTCATGTGACACCTTGAACTCAACACATACGCACACGCATGCACACACACGCTGCAGCTGAGGCTCTGCCCCCCACAGGCATCAGCAGTACACCCCTACTTTCCCAGGCATCAGCACACAGCAGGGTAGCACCTGTCCCTCGGTCAGCACGGTGCTTCATGGTTCCCCGTGGGTGGAGGCGGGATGAGCAGAGGCAACTAGCTCAATTGGGAGCCCATGAATGGGCATCCTCACCCCTGTAGATTCCTGAGTCAACACTGGGGTGCCTGGCTGTGGGGTGCCCCCCTCCTGCGTTCACTCTCATATCTGTTGCTTGTACACTTCACCATCCTCCCTCCTGGGAGGTGGCTGGCAGCTCACACAGAGCAGGAACAAGGAGAGCGTCCATTCAACTCTGTAATCTCCAAACATAAGTCAGCACAGGGAACTGGGGAGTGGTGGTGGGGGAGAGGCACGTGCCCCCCTCAACTTCCCAGAGGAAAAATTTTATATAACTGTCACAGATGTAATAGAACTGTCAGAAGTACAGGAAACCAGCTCCGCAGATTACAAAAACACATGTCAGGGACCTATTGGTTTAGTGACAGTGTGAAAATCACAATTTTTCCGTCAAGATAGAAAATAGAAACAGAGAAAAACCAGGAGCACTGTGGCATACATCAGCTCCTAGTGGCAAGTCTGACCCACCATGGTGAGGAGAGATCCCCAAAGCAGGTCCAATTGCTTGGGCTCCCAAACCTCACCCAGCAAGGACTCACTCGCCACGGACCCAGCCTTAACCTCCCAGCCTGAGAAAGTACAGGTGTGGCCCTCCCTACTGCAAGGTCAGGCTCCTCCCCATTGTCCCCACTATCAGCTAGTGGCCGTCCCCCAAGGGCAGGCCTGTAGACAGCAGAGAATCCCAGACGGTGCCTGGGTCACACATTGGCCTTGCCACTCAGTGGTGGAAGAGTCAGCATCAATCCCAGACCTCCTTCCCTTTTTTCTGAGGTTAGGTGAAAGCTGGTGTGTCCCCAGTCCCCCACTCAGGGGTTTAGGAGGAGGTAAGATAGGCCAAGGGACAAGGATATTGAGAGAGACCTCATGAAAAGCTGCCCACACATCTGAGCTGTGAGAAGGTCTCTGCAGCCCACTCTAGAGGGGCACCTTTTGTCTAAGCAGCTTTGCATCCCAGGCCGGCCTGCCCAGCAGCATTTCCTGTGGTTTTAACTAGAGTCCAAGTGGAAGCATCCTCTGGACAGTCAGAGCCTAGATGAGGTGACAGATTTTGACCATCCACAGGTGCACAGACAGTGTGTAGACACCTCAGAGGGTTGCACGTGCTTTGGAGTCAGACAGACCTGGGTTCACACCCCAAACCCAGAGTCCATGTGCCAAAGCTGGTGACCTACCTGAGCCCTGATCCCCTGGAATGTTCATGGAGACAAGAGCTCTTCCCTTTCTCCAGTGGGAGGATTTTTATGAGATGGCAAACGTGCACTCAGATTTCCAGAAAATGGTTGTTCTTATACCTAACCCCTTCAACAGCCACGGACACAGCCCCCATATTTTTATGTCACATTGCTATTAAATAGCATTTCGCATCCTAAACTTTGCTGAGAAAAGAAATCACAATTCCACCCTCGTACTTTACCCTGAGACCAGAACGAACCCCCTTCAGTTCCTGAAGCGCTTCCTGCTTGTGTTAATCGGGTCCTCCATAAGCAGACACCCAGATGGGATCCAACGTGCAAGGAATTTAATAGCGACATGTCTGTGTGGGGGAAAACAGAGAGGGAGGCAGGAAAGGCTGACCACTGTGAAGGCGAGCTGCCAGGCAGTCTGAGAAAGGTTTGACCAGGCCACAACTAGTGGGGTCAGCGCCCAGCCCTTGCCTCCATGCTCAGTCACTGGCTGGGACCATAAACACAACCACCCTGGATGTCAGAGCACGGCAGCTGGGCCCTGCTCAGGTTGTGCTCCCAAAGGGAGAGGTCACTAGGCACCTCCTCATGGCCACCACTATGTCCCATCCACACGCTGTCCCTCCACCTACACCCCTCTTCTCCTCCACTCTTTGCTTAACTAATCCTGGTTTGTCTGAGTCTTGAGCAGATGTCTCTTTCCTCCAGGCGGCCTCTCTGGCAGCCCCTCCTCCCTCCTGGCACTGACTGCATGCACTGCAATTGCACCTAGAACCTGCATTTCCCCCTGTGCACACTGTGTCCTGTCACAGTTACGCCATGCCCTGACCATAGCCCACCCTGGGCCTGGAGCTGGGCCAGCACCCATGAATATGGTTGAGTGCTAAAAATAGATAAATGCCCCCATAGCTGGTAAGGGTATCTGAATTTGGGAGTGCTGATTCCAGAACCCCTCACCTGTCCCATTATGAACCCCCTGTTCAGGGGTACACAAATCATTGATAACAGGAAGGACACAGACACTATCTAGTCAGAATAGCAGTGGACATAAGAAGGTGCCTGCACCGCCTCAACCTGGGCCCACATCCAGGATCGGGGTCCATGCACCCCTATGCCAGGGAATAGACAGGTATTCAGGACCCTTCTGACGCTGGCCCAGGAAAGAAACCATCCAGGAAACAAGGCCCTCCTCAATAGGGTAGGAGTTGCTCAGACCACCAAGCATCAGCCCTGAAAAGGACCTCTGAGCTCATCTACTCAAGTCCCCATGGGTGGGCCACAGGGGAGTGAGCTACCAGCTCACTGGGCTATTCATTCTCTTAACTGTCTCAATAGCCAAAGGAGGTTCTAGGGTGGCCAGAGCCCTCCAGGCTGGTCGCTGCTGGCTGTGAGCAGCCTTGCCTGTTGACCCCAGGAGGTTGTACAACTGTTATCCTTCTCTACGTGTGCCATGACATTATCAAAAGGCCAGGAGGCCCCAATTCTAGTCTGACCCCATTCTACAGATGAGGAAACTGAGGCCCAAAAGAGGAAACACCAGGGATGAGGTGTTCTCATCTTGGGTAGCCACTGGATTCTCATCTCGGGTAGCCATGGGATTCATCATCCCAGGACACCTTAGCTCTGCCCCGCTCAGGCTGTGGTCAGCTCCAGATCCATTTGGGCCTTCATGCCAGAGCAGTTTCCCTTCTTTCCACTGAGACAGTGGCCTGAGGATCCCTGTGTCCCTCCTGACAGCCTCAGCAGAGCTTCTCTCTCCAGCAGCTGTCTTCATCTTCTCGGGCTTCCCTCTTGTAGGGGAAGGCATCATGCTGGAGAGCAGGATGTTCAGCTAATAAATATGTATGCGGGATTTTTATTACTTAATAGTTGTAAGGTTAATCGTCGTAGTGAACGCCTATATTTAATGTGTCAATGGAGCTGCAAAATGCCAAACTGAATAGCTTTAACACACATTAGTTCTACTTGTGAATCTACAAATAGGAACCTTGTCAGAAAAGTATTCAAACCAAGATCAGTATTGATTTTGGTCCTCGGGAAAGGCGCTGGACTGTGACAGTTTAAAATGATAAATGTCTAGAGAATTATTTGCCCATATTGATAAAAAGAAGCCAATATAAAGCTGACAGTCTCCGAGGAGGCGTCACCCGTGATAGTGGGCAGGACATCCAGCAGGGTGAGGGGCTTGCAGCTAATCTCCCCTTTGATATGGAGAAGATCCCTGGCGGATCTGGTCCTGACCTGGGCCAGGCTCCTAGTGATTGCTAAGTGAGGGCTCTCTGAGCATGCTCAGTCCGCTCCTACATGTCTACCCTGGCCGCCCACTGTGTTTTTGGAAGATAGCGTTCTGCAGGGACCCAAGAGCCTGCCTTTTGTGATTCTGCTCCCCTCCTGCTCAGTAACCTTTCTGAGGCAGACAAAGCAATACTGAAATCCACAGCCCAGCCTCAGAGCTTTTGTCCCAGAAGGCACCACCTCCCTCACAGTTATCCTCCAAATCTCACCCCCACAGAGGCTCTGCACACAGACTGGCCGCTGTTGTGAACTCTTCCCCAAAGGTGTCATTCACAGCAGTTCTGTCCCCTAGGGTGTACCCCTATCCATTGTAGCTGCCTGACTTAAGGTCCGACTTTAGGACAACTCAATCTCTGCCTTCTCTCCAGGTCTCTGATCTAATACCAGTTGCTCTAGAAGCGTCCTGGGACACACTGCCTGAAAGAGCATCCTCTCTCATGTTCAGTCTCCTTAGCCTGCTATGTGTTTCTCCTGAGCCTGCCTGCATCACCACCTGGAATATGTTTATGAAAGTTCGGACAATGAAGTTCATGAGCTCATCCCAGAAAAAATGCTGCGTAACCTCATTGCTGAATATCACCAAAGTTACCAGATGGCCGAGGGGAATACTTCAAAGGTGACTTTAGTGATATTCGACAGTGCGGTATGTAGCACCCTTTCCTAGAATTAGTTCACGAACTTAATTGTCAGGCCACGTTGCAACAGCTCTGATAACCATTTCAGAAAAAGGATACCAAAATTGCTTGGAAAGGTGGACTAGGCGCTGACGTCAGTGCACAGCTTCCCAAGGGGAGTACTTGGAAGATGATCGTAGTGATATTCAACAATCAGGAATGTAGCACTTTTTCTACAATGAGTTTGTAACCTTAACTGTCCAACCTCATAAGATGTTTGATTGTATCCTATAGGGCAGACTTTGTCTATTTCGTTCATCGGTGTCTGGCACATGGAAGGTGCTAGATAAGCATTTATTGAGTGAATGAATGAATGAATGAGTCCTTGAAGGAGGCTTCCATACAATGCCCAGCTCAGTGATCATCTATTCTTCTCTTCTCTCCATACTGATTCGGGACCTTTCTAATTGTCTCACTACCCACTACCTTGTTCAAAAAGCCACATTCCATGGCTCCCTATGACCTGAAGTTTGAACTCCTCAGACTGACCTGCAGAACCATGCCCCACCTATGGCCCTGTCCTCTGAATCTCAGCCTGGGTTCCTACTCCCCTCCTGCTGTCCAGGACCTGGCCACCTTCTCTGTGCATTTCCCCTCAGGCCTAAGGCTTCTGTGGAAATCTGCTTGGCCCAGGCATGGCTGCATACTATTTTATCCTTGTGGTAGACTTTCTACTGTGCAGACACAGACCTGGCCTGGCCCCACCCCGTGGCCTAGGCAGCACAGAATCCAGTCCGTGTCTGGGCTCTGCTTGTTTCATGGGGACCTTAGTCATGAGCCCTTCAACAAGCACTCACATTCACGTACGCTTCCCAGGAGACTGTGTGCCCACACGCTCAGGGGTTCTTTCCCTCCTGAATCATCTACCTTCCTTTCCCTGTCCCTCATCTCGGAGCATCCCTGCTGCACAGGGGGACACAGAAGGCACTTGCTGGGTTTTGCTTCCACAAGTATAAATCTGTTAGAAGAACATAGAAGCTTTGAAGAAGAACATAGAGAGCGAAGAAGAAGATCCAGGTTCTTAGCAAGGAGTGGGAAGCAGGGTAGAAACGTGAATAGAGAAATATTTCTTCCCTGACCAAAAGGAGTATTCCCTAAGCTGGAGGGAAGGGGACAATAAAAGTTGTTTCTCCAGGAGAGGAGGGCTGCCTGCTCTGTTCCTGCTAGGCAAGAGCCCAGGGCAAAGAAAAGCCCCTGGAAGGCCTTTGGGGCCACACATGGGCACCCGTGAGAGGAACCCCCTGCCATAGACATGGCTGGAAGGTAGCAGGGAACAGGCTGTGCCCTGAAGGGGCCCTGAAGGCCAGGAGAGCAGAGGGTCCTGGGGACCTGTGCGTGATGCCCAGAAGGTCCTCCCTGACACCCAGGCCCTGACCTGGCAGCAGAACTCAGCCCCAGAAGAACTGAGGTGATGGGTTTCTGCCAGCCCCGGCAGGATGGACCACAGGTCAGCTGTGGAGCTAGGCGCTGTGTCTCACCAGTCAAATAAACTAAGACAGTATTACTGCCCACTGTGCCACCAGTCTGTGTCCCCTGAGGGCTGGTGCTGAGCTTCTCTGTCACTTCAGACCTGCTCAGGCAGGTGCACGACAAGAATAGGTGGGACTTTGCCACACCCAGAAGACTGGCTCCCTGCACTTTTAGAGATGTGTCCTGCCGACGTCCTGTCATGCAGACACTATGGACATTTATTACCCATGAATTTCCAGGAAGAACCGTCATGTAAAGATACGGAACATGAGCCTGCTCCCTGTGCTAGCTGGCGCCCTGAGACCAGGACACAGGGAGAGAGGGGACCCTTTTGGGTCCCCCTCCACTACAACAACCAGGCCTGTCTTGCTCTGTGAGCTCCTGCCTGCCACCTCAAGTTTCTCCCTCATGCCTCAGGAAAGATCCTGTTATCTCGTTATTACCTAAAGTAGTAAGAGACTCCCAAGTCAAACCACTTGTTGTACAACTACAGGTGCTGAGGTCCAGAGATAGCAAGCTGCTCACCCAGTGTCACACAGCAGCTCAGCAAATTTGAGACCGCAGCTAAGCCTCTTACCTCTCCAGAAGTTACATTTTCTAGCACTCCACAGTATCTTGCAAGAATGTATTTGTATCATCAGGTGACTGTCAGACCTCTACAGCCACAGGGGTCTCTAGCTAGGGACATGTGGCTCCAGTAGGAGTAAGAAGTAGGCTCAGAGTCAGAGTCCTGGGTTCCAGGACAGCCTCTGGTATGCCCCCTTTCCTGGGCCTCCAGGACCACAGAAGGCTGGTCTTTGGGAGTAGGAAGGGAAGGGCATGGACCAGGTCAAGGTGAATGGTGGAGGGAAGCATGGGTGCACGAGAAGAAAGGGGTCCCTCGGCAGCTTTGCTTTTAAATGTCTTTCATTTGGGACTTCTGCTTAGAATCATTTGAAAAAGGGCTTCCACTAGTAAGTAAATAGGTGACCCGCCAGCCCCACCCCAGGCAGACACCTTGAGAGGTTAGACCACAGCTCCGTGACAGGAACTGCATTTGGCAAAGAAGCCCCCAGGGCACCCTCAGTTTCAGACCCACCGGCTGTCCCAAGGCAAAGTTGCAAGAAGAACCTTTGACAACCAGTGCTCCCTACAGGTGATGGGTAGATTCTGAGAGGCACCACAGTGGTGGCTACAGGGAAAAGAGTCACCATCATCTCTTCTTTCAATGGCCCCTCCAGAGCCATTGGCCTGGTCAGAAATGACTGCTCCCACTGCAGGGCATACTGGGGGCTGCTGCCACGGAGAACAGGCAGAAGTTTCAAAGACCCAAAAATGAGGAGAGAGAGGAGCCTCAGAACATGAAGCATCTGGGAAATTAGGTGGAAGAAAGAGTCTTGGAATCATGAGAGCAGAGAAGGGACCACCTCGGACCCCCTTCTTGAGCCCTGACCCCAGAGGAAGGCAGAGAGACTGCAGCAGGGTCAGAGACTAGTCATGGGAAGTTTTCCAGGGGCCAGATAACAAGAGGTCAGCAATAGACAGGCTGCAGCCAGCCTGCACCAACAGCTCAGGCAGATGACGCGTGCTAGGAAGAGATGACCGAGGCTCCACAGGGGTCAGAGCCAGGCGCTGGGCACCCTGCTCCGAGCTAACAGCTGGGGGTGGGAGATTGGAAGAAATCAGCACTGCAAGTTCAAGGCTAGAAGGGCAGCCCTTCCTGACCAGCCCTCAGCCAGGAGCATTCCTGATGAGGTGGAGTGGCCTGAAAAGGCAGGCTGTGGGCAACTTGCCCTTGGTCTCCACTTTTAGAACTATCCTGCGCTCTCTGACCTCTGCCATCCTCACACTCCTTCAAGCCTCACTCTCTGTCTGCACATGCACAACTATTATTTTGAAGGGGAGGTTGAATTCAACACAATAAATTAGTCACAAAACAGACACTTATTAAGTGGGGGTGACGAAATCTGGTGCTCCGAGTCTAGTGCCATTACCCTATGAAGCCCAGAGGCCCTAAGAGACCTTGGTGTCCAGTGATGGGGGAGGGGGTGATCAATGCTTCTAGTAGTGGGAAACCATCTGCCATGTATAGTCCTCTCTAGAACCCTGAAAGTCAAAGGCAAAGCAGCTGTGGTTGGAGGGGAGGAGCTGGTATCTCTCCTGCCTACCCCTTCTCCCTCCCATCCCTCCCCCAGGGTTCCAGGATCATACTTTGAGAACCAATTTGGGGGCATCCACAATTTTTTCTGCCATTGGAAGAAGAGTTGTCATGGGCCACACTTTTTTTTTTTTTTTTTTGCAGTTTTTGGTCAGGGCTGGGTTTGAACCCACCACCTCAGGTATATGGGGCCGGCGCCTTACTCCTTTGAGCTGCAGGCACCACCCATGGGCCACACATTAAATACACAAATACTAACAAAAGCTGATGAGCCCAATAAGAAGGTCTAAGCATAATTTTTGAGATCTCTGACACCACAGATAAGCAAAACAGGCCTCTAGTAATCCCCATGTGGCTTGTGGGCAGTAGGTGGGACACCCCCGGATCTCTTCACTTTACAGGTAGAAAAATGGAGTCACAGAGAGAGGAAGGGGCTTGTTCAAGGCCACCCAACCACTCTGCAGAAGAGTTTAAGACCAGGACATGGTAGGAAGGGAAGAGTCCTGCTCGTTCTTTTCCTAGTATCAGAAAACCACAGCCCATCCCATGTGTGGAGAGAGGACCCAGGAGTCTTCAGGCTTGGGCAAAACTCCCTCCCCTTAGAGAAGCTGAAAACTCCCTCCAGTAAAGAGAAATCTCTTACTACTGCACAAACTGCTCTGCTCTTCCCCTTCCTGAGATGCCTTCCCGTCTTCTCCCTCCCTTTCCTGTCAACAGTCAGCTCAGACACAGCTCCAACCATTCCCAGACACAGGCCCGGAGCCCTTGCTCCCTGCTTGTAATTACCCTGTGATAGATGTCGGCGTTGCTGCTAAAGGTATCTGCATGCGGGCTTTATGGTCATTTTCCAACAGCCCAGACCTTTTAAACTCTCTTGTGGGAGCAGGTTAAGATGATTATGCAGATGGATGGACCCCGGTGCAATATTATGTCAGCGATGGAGATGTAGAAGCTGCAAACGGGGCACGATTACCACCGAGAGGAGGCTGCCGTGGCCAGTGCAAGACGGAGAGAACTCGTGCGGGAGCCCTGGGCTCTGGGAGCAGCCTCAGACGTACCCTGCGTGCACATTCCTTCTTAGCCTCTCTAGTTAGTTGTCTGGCTACAGTCAGACTCTGTTCCCATGGAAACATGAAATGTCAACCATATCTGTTGTGGTTCCAGGAAGGCACAAATCTGCAGGGAAGAGAGGTAGCCAGGACCCAAGAAAGACCTGCTCCCAAGCTGGCTTGAGCGGGATAGAGAATCAGATGCAGAGATGGGCGCCCAGGGACAGCCCAAGAGCGACCCTAGGTTTCAGCATGCTCCAGCCAACCCCTAGACAAGGGTGGGGTCAGCACATGGAGGTGCTGACACTGCAGTCCTGGGCACCTCCTAGCAATGTGCCACACCTCAGGCTCTGTGCGTCCCAGCAGGTGGAGCAGAGAGGGAGAGCCAGTCTAATGCAGTCTGGCTTAGATGAAAAGAAACTCCCCAGAATCAGCCCTCCTGTTCCCAGTTCTAAGGGGAAAGAAATGTCTCCCAAGAATTTCCTTGGCAGCATCCCTCCACAAGCACAACAACTAGCTTCTTAAAGGCTGCTTCTCTTAACCTCCTGCCTTCCACACAAGCCAAGGGCCCCACACCACAGTGGAGCTCAGCGAGGCAATTCTATGGAGAACAAAGTACACAGCAACGTAGGGAATGGTCTGGCTCCCAAGAAGGGAAAGCGCAGACTCTGCGGGATGCAGATGGACAGCACAGTCTCTGGGCAAACTTCCAGAAATAGAACAGCTTCCTCCGGCTCAGAGGGCATGGTGGTCAGCTCTATTAGGAGACAGTGGGACAGAGGTCCTATGTTCCAGTAAGGGCGGAGCCACAAGCTTCCACATCAGCCAGGCAGAAAGTATGGATGACAGGTATTTACTACATGGGACAAAACAGGGGTCCAAGATTCTATTTCTGTGTCTGAGTAGAGGAAGTTAATGAAGCCCGGACCTGGATCTTCTGCAGCCAGGAACTGGAAACAGTTAGGAGAAATGGATGGATTCTTTCTTGGGGTAGAAACCTGGAACCCAACACCCACTTGCATCCTCACACGATGTGATTATCAGCGGTGATTACTGGCCCAGCATCCACAGTGACAGGCGTTGACCTAAGTTACGCTTATCCTCTCCATGCCCCATAGGAAGCCTTTAAGGGACACATGATTACCCCCATTTTATAGGTGGGACCCTGAGGATCAGAGAAACAGCATAATTCCCTAGGGTTACTCAAGGCATAAAGGATCAGGCCTGGCACAGCCAGCCTGCGTAGGAGCCCTATAGACGAAAAGAATCGGCATCAAAGGACCCAACATGTGGAGCCAGACTCAGCTGGGTTGAAAATCCAACATGATTATTTTCTTTACTGTGTGACCTTAGCCAAGTGAATTAATTGCTCTGAGCCTCAGGTCCTGAAGTTGATGTTAATTATATGAATCCTCAAAAGTCATTGCCAGGGCCAGTGACATTACACAGGAAGTTCCCCTAGACCATAGCCCCAATAGGAGACAGGGTCAAGCTCTGGGAAGGTGAGGGACCACTGGCCCCGCAGGGCCTCTGAAGGCCTGGTGTGAGAATAAATAGGCACTGGATAAATAGCTGTGGAAAGAACATGGGCTTTTTCCTACTGAAAAGCAACATATGCTCCTAGAACACATAAGGAACAGAAACGTACATCTTAAAAATGTCACGCCTGAAAGTCCCACCTCCAAAAAGTAATCACTGTTCTGCTTTTTCTCTTAGGTAGATCGTTCAGTTCTGTGAATCCCACAACTCCCAGCCAAGATTTCTGCCACTGATATTTCAGCCGAAGACTTCCTCAGACAAATCAAGCCAACAATTGTCCTGACACTTGTGTTTCCGCCCATGAGATCCCAGTGGAGCTAGGACCCAAAGGAGCCCGCTGTCCATCATGCCTCTGTCCTGCCGTAATCAAGACGGAAGATTTCCCCTCTCGGGAATGCTGGCATACAACCTCTTGAGGCTTCAGAGTTGTCAGCATATGAAGAGAGTGGCCAACTAGACCTTCGAGACAGGAACCTTGCAGTGGAGGGAGAGGGCGCTCAACCAGTTCCCCCTAAGACGTTTCTGAAAAGTGCTCCTGACCCTGGTGTGGCCTGCAGGGCCCTTCATTCCCTGCTCCCTGCCTGTCCCATACCCCTTCTCATCTTGTCACCTCCTTTATGCTCCAGTCACACCCAACATCCCTGCACTCAGCCCATCTTTCATGTCTTATTCCCTCAACATAGATTTTCTTCTTCCATCTGAGTGGCAAACTCCTACTCATCCTCCAAGGTTCCACTGAGGCATTACCTCTTCCATGCCAGGATAAGCCCCAGAGGTTGGTGAGTTGGCCCTTCCCTGTGCTTCCACACCCCTGGGCTTGCCTCCCCACAATCTGACCACCCTCCTGTGGTGGCCTGGACACTTGGCAGACCATGTGGGCATGGGATGGTGACTTGAGACAGTCACTAGATCTGCTGCCTCTCAATGAGTTCAATGCCATGTGTTTGGACCTTCTGGTATCCGGGCCCGAGATAGTCAGGTTCACTGATGCCCAGAGTATAAAGGAGGGAGGACAGAAAGAGGAGAAGGACCAAGGGGTGGGGTGGTACCAGGATGTTCAGTGACACTTTCCTGTGTGTCTGGCCTTGGATGTGATGAAGGAGCACTGGCAACTCTGTGCTGAGAAAGCTGTTGACAAGCAGGGCCAGCCAGCCCCCCGAGGACTGCCACAACTGCCCTCCCTTCATCTCACCCCTGGCCCTTGTAAGAACGCTCAGAGAGGCAAAAGGAAGCCCACTGAGCTCTCTGGCCTTGTTCAAGAACAGAATTCACGGTGAGAAAATTCTCTTCTCCCCCAAGCCAAGCAGAAGAAAGAGCCCAAGAAAAATCATTCCTGGAGACAGGATGCCTGCAGGAAGAGGGCCTGGCACCTCCTGCCCCGGCTGGGTACCAGCTGAATGCAGAAGTGTGAAGCATGGGTGGGGGTCAACAAACATCCCTAGAACCTGAGGGGAGCATGAACACAAGAAGTGGTGTCTTCTTATCTGCCAGGGGCAAGGGCTAGGAGGGCTAGGAGTAAAATGGGGAACCGCCAGCCCTGTACGTCCTGGCCTCCTAAGCCCTAAAGAAGAGAGAGAACCTTAACCCTCCATGTACATGAGCACAGGAATTAGAGGATGGAGCAGGGATTGTGGGCTGACCAAGGGGCTGCCGTCCAGATGAGGCCCATCCTAGGGGCACTCTCAGGAATGAAGGGGGCAGGGTGAAGATAGACCCTGCCCCAAGAAGAATCCAGACTCACTATCTACCTGAATACTACCACTGGAGAGGGGGGTAGCCACTGGGGCCTTACTGAGCCCAAGAAACATTAGTCTGTTTCACTGATAGATGAGAGAAGGCAGAGGGTCCTCACACCTGCCACGACCCTGGGGAGGAAGGAGAAGACTCACAGACCCAAAGGCCACTTCCCCATTGCAAGGAAACAGCTGGACACAGCAGCGAGACTGTCATTTCATGCCAGATTAGAGGAGGTTATAACTAATGAAAGTGGCCAGAAGTCCTGGAACAAAAAGATTCAGATTCAACAGAGAGAGCAGGACAGGAGAAACCACGTCATGACTACACTCCACTGGGCTGGGATCCTTCACTAGTCACAGGAGGCAGAAGAAAGAGGGTAGCAAGAAAGGAAGGGAAAGAAAGAAGAAGAGAAAGACTAGGGCACAGAAAGTCAGAACCCAGAAGCAGGCACGAAAGCCAGAGCCCAGGCATTCACAATCAGGCACTGCTAATCCAGCAAAGCCCCTTGAGTCTGGGAAATGGCCCCATGCCTGAGGAAAGGGCCTCCACTTAACCCTGGCTGCGCATCAGAATCTCCTGGGAGGGTCTTTAAGAAATACCCACCCCCAGCCCTCTTCAAGCCCAACAGAACCCTTGGAATGGGGAGTGGGCTAGGAACTATTAGCAATTCAGATTCTCAAGCCCTGCCTGTTTCCCATTGAATCAGACCCTGGAAGTAGGGCCCAGCAATCTGTATTGACAAGTCTTCCAGGTGATTCTGACTCAGGCCAAAGTTGAGAACCACTGAACAGAATCTACCTAAAGACAGATAGTTAGGGAGCGGGGGGAGAAGTGATGCCATGGGCTGCAAGCTAAGGAGGCCCAGGGAGCAGGGGGCAGTAAGGGCCTTTCCAGGCAAGCACCCAGGTCCCTGATGTCCCTCCAGGCCCATATCCTCCTCTCTGCAGCAATTCAGCTGCCAGATCTTTCAGGCAAGCCATGAGCATGCAGTATCTCTGCAGAGGTGTTTCTCTTGCACAAAACGCTGAGCTCCCATGAACACAGTCTGTCTATTCACTCTTGGTTTTTGAGGCATATCAGGAGTGAGAGGAGCTGCTAGTGCTTCCCTTGATCAGCCCTGATTAAATTAGCCGGGCTCCTTAAAGGGTGGCATCACACAAATGGGTACCACCAATAATAATTTACTAATTGTCTCTAAGCTGGATTCACTCCAATTGTGCATGGACATAACAGAGCGATTACAATCTCCCGAATTCTGAGAGCAGAGGCTGCACCCTCTCCCAGCCAGGAGGGTGCAAGTGGCAGAGTGCTGGACCAGAGAAGCGGTACAGAGGGAAGGTTCGAGGGGTGATGAAAGGGCCCAGGAGCAGAGGCAGAGAATGGATGCGCCTGAGCTTGCTGTTACTGAGAGACCCACAGAAGTTCAGCCTACGGTGATCTAACTCCCCAGCTCTGGCTTTTATCCTCTCCGCCACCTCTCCAGGAAGTCTTCCTAGGCTGTTGTGTGAGATGATTGGCTGGGCACACAGGTGTAGAGCTATGCTCTGGGAATGAGTCATTTATTCCCAGGCACCAGCGAGCCTTAATCCTCTTTTACACGTGAAGAATGTGTTGCTCTGAGAGGTACCACGACTTGGCCAAGGTCACACAGGAACCTGAAGAGATAGCTGGGATTAAAACCCAGGTCTTCAAACATAAGACTCTTCCCAGAGGCAGAGCCAGAGGAGCACTCAGGAGAGAAGCTGTTCTTTCTAGCACTTTCTCCCCAAGTGTCATCTTTTCAACTATTTTTAAGGTAATAAATTGACAGGAGAGTTGTTTTGACTGTGGTGAAAAGTCATTAAAGAAAACAGTGTAAAAACAAGCCTGTGAGACGCACAGAGCAGCAGGCAGAGGAGCCGGAACTTTCCACACGGTCTCCTGCTAAGCAACACAGGCCTCACCCCGCCCACCGGGCTGCCCCAGGCTCCCCCCTGTACCGCCTACAGCAGCTTCTCCTCTCAGGAGCCCCCCCCCGCCCCCCCACGGCCGCATCTCCTATTACCAGCTCCCAGACCCACTTATGTGCAACTCGACAGCTCCCCGTCTAGACTGCAGGCTCCTAGAGTCTTAATTGCTCTTTCATCAGCAGAGAAGGGCTGCCTCTTCGTCAAGCAGCCAACCACTCAGCGAATCCTTGTGGAGCTCCTACCGGGTACCAGGCTGTACAAGGACTCAGAGATGTCTGAGGATCTGATGCATCATCTGGGGTCGGGGGAGGACAGTTCAGACGCTGCCTGGGCCGGGCCTCATGCCAGACGTGAGGCTTCCAACAAAAGCAAGACCCACGCCTTCCTGTGCTGTGCCAGCCCCCGCCCCCCAGAGGGAAGGTGGGAAGAGGGAAGCAGGTTGTAAACAGCTCCCCACATGGCCTTTTACCAACCTGTTCTCAAGGTGCAATGACCTAGGAGTGCTGCAGACTGATGCTTTGGCACCCACTGCCCTCAGCAAGGACTCCTGGGCCCCCATCTTTCTCTCCACTCCTTTGCTAAGCTCTTACTATGGCCTGGCACATAGTGGTCCTTTCTTTTGTACAATTTGCCTCCGATGTTGCAGGGAGGGGCTCATTTAAGGGTAGGTGTTAGTAGGTTATCCACGCTCCCACAGGCTGTCTGCTTTCTCCCTACACTGTCTTCTAATCCTCCTCCCACCCTGACTCTGTGCCCACCATGGCAGCCCTCCCTCCCCTAGCAGTGGGCTCTGGGCACCGGCACTGCCTTTTCTTCCACCAATCTCCCCACCCCAACCCCCCACATGATTTGGTTATCACCATCTGGCTTCATGAGTGGTAGAAGCAGCCCATGTGTCCTGGGGACGATCAGGGCAGGGAGTCCATGAGCACCTTTGGTGCCTGTCTTCAAAGGACAGTTCCACAGGGCTCAGTGGAACAGCAACTGCCCCTTGGCATTCCTTGGCATTCAGGGCAGAGAAGAATCTTCCTTTGTCATCATTTGGGAAAGGATGACTCCCTAGAGACAAGGCTCTGGGGTTGTCACAAATAGGACTGTCACACTAAGAGCCATTTTTTCATCTCACAATTGCCTAAGTGCCTCTATTTTTTTTTCCTTATTAAAAAAAAAGTTGTCAATTGTATGCAATGTCCCAAACCTGCCACTGGCTTCTGCCTATATCCCCACCCTGCCCTCTGCAGTGACAAGCCAGGCTCAGAGGAGGGAAGGGCCCTGTTCAAGGTACCCAGCAAGTCTAGGGACCCTGGGATCCTATCTCAGCCTAGCTCCAGGTCCAGGCCCCTGCCCACAGGCACCCTGCCTGCAGTGGCTCCCTCCACTGCTGCTCCCTGGGCTCTCCTGGGCAGGGGAAGGCATTAGCCATCCTGCAGGTGTCCAGGGACTGCTCTGTGGATTAACTACCTGAGTCTGTGCCTCACTCTCTATGAGCTGCCACTGCGGCAGCAACTGCAGTCAGGATGAAATAGCACCGCGGAAAAGCCGGCAGAGCCAAGGCCATAAACCATCTCTCTCTGCCAGAAATTGCCCAGTGCCTCTCACAGGAGGGGGACGACTATCTCAGGATATGGCAACTAGAGTAGAAGAGTGGGTCCACACTGCACCCCAGAAGGTTGGAAGCTGGGAGAGGAGGAGGATGGATGTTGTGCTAGACAGAGGCCAGATGCTGCTCCATAGACTGCAAAGGAGGGAGGATGGGGAGGGGGAGGAGACGGTCCCATCTGCAGCCGTCTGCACTGGGGCACCTCTGGCGTTGGTCGTATTTCTGTAGGAGGACCTCACAGTGGCCTAGTAAGGGAACAGTTAGGGCTCCACTGTACTGATATGTCCATCAAATCTGCCCCTGAGGGGAGACATCATACCTTCCAGAACTGAGAACAATGGACACCCAGCTGAGGGTGTGCGTGTGTACACATGTGCGCATTCTCCCAGACGCTGCTGAAGGAAGAGATCAATTTAGAGAATTAGAGGCCAACCCACTTTGCATGGCTTCTAGGAGGCATGTACGGTAAATAAGGATTCAAGAAGAGAAATGTTGCATCATTCAATTAATTTTAGCCTTGAATTGCAGCGGCTGGGTCAGGGAGACCACGGGGGGAGAGTGTAATCAATACCGAGCATTCAGCTTGCTAACATGAAGCACATTTCATACAAAGCTGGACATTTTTCTCCTTGTCATACAGAATTATCTTAATTATTGTTTCAAGGAACAGCCTTATATAGCATCATCTACTAGTCTGGGAGGCGGCTCAGAAACTCGTCACTGGAATAATTTATGATTTTTCTTTCTAACATCTTGGTCTTGTTTGATATGCTTGCCATTTCTCCCTGACAGGGAGGTCGATTAAATCACATTTATATTGTAAACGTATGCATTGCTTTTTACCCAAGGCGCTGGATGAAGAGATACAGGGGCCCCAAGGGAGGGAGAAGCCAATCCACTTTCATATTGCAAATTTCTGCTGTTCGGAAGAAATGAATGGTTGCCAGGGAGAACTGGGAATTACGTGAGGATGCAAAATGTTATTTTAGAATCCTTTTGAGAGTGTTTTTCCCCTCCCCCACCTCCTCCAGCATTTTCACGACTGGGGCTGCTAATGGAGGGCACCATCAGGCCTTACACAAACGCCAAAGGAATGTACTTCACCAGCATTCTTCCGGGGATTGGCCTGAGCCAAATTTGTGCTGGCCGACCTTAAGCAGGCTGCTTCTTGGCCTCCAAGCAGGGTGGGGAACTTGCAGAGAAAAAAGAAGCTATTCACATTTCGCAAGACTGGCTTGCAATGGGGCCGTTCTGGAAGCTGGTTGTGTGATGGGGGGTGGGGGGCGTGTTGTAAATAACGGAAAGTGTTCAAAATGAAGAGGGGAGAGGTCATTAGCAGGGACCAGGAAGAAGTGACGCTGCACCATCATTAACCTAACCGAACTAATTAGGAAACATTCAGGTTTTATAAATTATGCAAGACGCTCAATTTATACTTTTTCAAATTCCTACCATAACATAGATAATGAGGGAACATTTACAGTAACAGCGTAACCTAATCAAGAAACCCTTTCATTAGCATGAAATCTTCCAACACGGTGTTTTCGAGCACAACAAACGGAATTATAGATGCCAGGGGAAGCCAGGGGGGAGGCTGGGCTGGGGGTAGGGCAGGAAGGGGGGACTGATTTCACATTTGGCAAGGCCCATAGCTCTAAGAAAACTCCTCCGTCTCTCCCAACCTTGGCAGGAAACGGAGCTTTCCCCAGCTTCAGTCTTACAAAAGGAACAGAAAAATCTGGAAGCCCAGCCCCGTCTGCGTGATTTATTACCACCTCCTCCATCTTGACCCTCTAATCCTAGGAGACTGGTAACCACGGCGTAGACCAGCCCTTTCTATAGGACCAAATACCTATGGAGGTCGTGAGTCAGGCTCCAGTTGAAGGGGTTGTCCCCCATAAACATCAGACAGCACCTAAAGTTCCATTCACGGTGACTTAGCCTGTTGGTTCTGCCAGTGGACCAAAGGCAGGGAGCTTGATGCAAGGGCTACCGTGGAATCACAGGACTCAAAGGGATCCCACCACATTATCCCAGATCAGTGGAGCCCATTGAACCTTAGGATAAGAACTCAGCACTTCCTAGGGGAGTACCTTCCGTGCTAAATAGTTAGAAGGCCTTTCACAGGCTCCCACGGCAAAGCAGGGAGGACGGCTGACTACAGAAGTCCTCTACAACAACAGGCCCTCCCTGACATGGGCTGAATGGTGCTCAGGCTGCCACAAAAAAATTACTATGTGGTTTAAAAAAAAAATTAAAACCCAGATATTTATTTCTCATAGTTCTGGAGGTTGAGAAGTCCAAGATCAAGGTGTTGGCAGGGTAGCTTTCATTCCCGAGGCCTCTTCACTTGAGCTCACAGGCAGCCAATTCTCACTGCCTGCTCACGTGACCTCATCTTTGTATAAGCTCTCTGCTATCTGCTCTTACAAGATCACTAATCCCATCATGGGGTCTTCACCCACATGACCTCATGTAACCCTAAATACCTTTGCAAATATGAATTTGAGGGGACACAAACATTTACTCCATAACCCCCCAATGAAACGTCTGCTCAGAATGTGCGAATGTGACTTTTGTTTGAAATAAGGGCCTTGGCAGATCTAATTAAAATTAAGGATTTTGACATGGATCATTTTGGGTTAGCAGGGTGGTTAAGCCCTTTGTTCAAAATAAGACACCAAGGAGCAGGCAAGGAGAAGGCAGAGGCAGAGATCGAGGTGATATGTCTGCAAGCCAAGGAACCTCGGGATTGCCAGCAGGTGTTAGGAACTGGTAGAGACAAGAAAGGCTTTTTCCCTAGAGCTTCGAGAGCAAATTCAGCCTGGATACTTTGATTTTGAACTTCTGACTTTCTCAACTGTGAGAGAATAAATTTCTGTTGTTAAAAATTTCCCCAAATTTGTGGAAATTTCTTATGGCAGCCATAGGAAACTAATACACTCACTGAGCCTTTGTGTCCCCCATTGGCAACAGCAAAAGTAGCAGCACCCAGCACAAAGTAAGCACTCAACAAATGTGAGAAATTGTTATTCAGGATCCCAGACCTGCCCCTGGGATCCAGTTATTGGTCCCAGGCCTAGCATACCAGTGCCAGAGAGCCTGCTCCCTCTGCTACCCTCAGAAACCTGGAGATGCGGCCTTTTATGCTACCAGTTAAATCCCTCTAGTTCTTTCTACTGCTTCTTGAGCAGCATAGTTGAACATCACCTTGCTCTTCTGATAGCTGTCTTCTAGGCAAACCAAGACATAAGCAGCGAGATGCACACAGGAGAAACTGAGCAGAACTGTCACTGCACTTATTCTGGAACCATTCATCATTCATTCATTCATTCATCCATCGAACAAAAAATGCTAAGGATCCCCTGCGTGTTGGGGGCTATGCTTGGAGCTAGGGATATAAAGATGGAAAGGCACAGTCCCTGGCCTCCCTGAGTTTTCAGACTAGCTTCCACACTGCAGATCCACTTTCATCCACGTCCTACCACCCAACGAGGACCCCACTTTGTGGGAAAGGGGCAAACCTCGGCTTTGTTCTGGGTTTTTTGAGATCCTGGCCTTGAACGGGTTTATGCACAAAGATGCCTGGGTCTGTCTCATTTGTCAAAGTCTGGCTTCCCCACCACACACCCCTCCCGGTGCAGTGGGGATGTTTCAAATGCCGTCATGGAGATTACCTTTGCTATAACCGTTCAGAGCGTGAGCTTCAATTACCCAATCTCTGGTTCTCTGGGGCAGGGAAGCCCACGTCAGCGCTGGGGAATGTTCTCTCCCACATCATTACCCAGGTTTCCATATTCCCTCCAGTAATTTGCAAGCTGCAGACTGTAAATTCTTCCAGGAGGAGGCCAGGGACAACGGAGTCCTGCTTTACCTCCTGAGCTGAATGGGAGGGACAATTCACCGGCTTCTCTCTCTCCTGTTTTACCACATGCAAAGGAAAGAGAGAGAAGCAAAATGTTTTGAAAATTACTCCCAAATGTTCCTCAGAAAACCTTAGGCTGACCCAGGATGCCAGTGAACTATTCACATGGTGACGATTTCATAGATCTTAGTCAGCGAGCATAAATCTCTGGTTTGGGGATAGGGTAATTGTGGCCCCAGTTTGGGGGGTAGGGTGATTGTGGCCCCAGTTTTGGCAAGAACGTATGCAGATATTCCTAAATATATAGCCGTTTGGCACCAGAACAGCACATCTGGATAAGAAGCTAAAGGTCTCCCATCCAGAGGTCTGGGGGTCAAGCTGACACAGTACAAATGGGTAACTGAGATAACCGCTTTCTAAAGGCGTCCCCTTGGTAGTCAGTGGAGGAAGGCACCTGAGACCCATTCTGGCTCCAATTCCCAAAAGCTCAAAAAGCCAGTCAGTGGAAAGAGACTGCTCCATTTCACAGATGAGGGAACTGAGGCCCCCAGAGGCTAGAGAAGGAAAGAGCTCAGAATTAACAGATTGCCTTATAAGGTTATTTTGAAAACAGATGGAAAGATTCAAATATTATACCTGTTTCGTGGGGTCAGCAGGACAAAAGGATCATCTCCATCAGATGGCAGGGCACATAGAAAGACCTGGAGAGGTACTGCCCATGAACATGGCCCTAATTGCTCAGGCAGACCCAGGCATGCAGACCCAGACCCGCAGACCCAGACCCGCAGACCCAGGCCCACATACCAAGGTGCACAGACCCAGGCCCACAGACCCAAGCACACAGACCCAGGCCCATAGACCCTGGCCCATAGACCCAGGCCCACATACCCAGGCACGCAGACCCACACACACAGTCCCAGGCCCACAGACCCATGCTCACAGACCCAGGCCCACATACCCAGGCGCACTGACCCAGGCTCACAGACCCTGGCCCATAGACCCAGGCCCACATACCCAGGCATGCAGACCCATGCACACAGTCCCAGGCCCACAGACCCTGGCCCATAGACCCAGGCCCACATACCCAGGCACACAGACCCACGCACACAGTCCCAGGCCCACAGACCCAGGCTCAGAGACCCAGGCACACAGACCCACATGAACAGTCCCAGGCCCATAGACCCAGGCGCACAGACCCAGGTGCATAGAACCACGCACACAGACCCAGGCCCACAGACCCAGGTGCATAGAACCACGGACACAGACCCAGGCCCACAGACCCAGGAGCGCAGACCCAGACCCACAGACCCAGGCCTGTGGACCCAGCTATAGCTACTGCTTTCCATCAGTCTCTTCATCTACCAGGCTATATTGAGCTTGAGCATGTACCCAGTTCTGGAGGAGATAAGTAAAGGCAGCTATAAATATCTGGAATCGTGTCATGGATTTTTCTTAGACATAAGTAAAAATTCTAGGACAATACGTGCATTTTGGTACCTAAAACTTGCAAAGTGTAAGAGGTGTGGGTATGGGGTGGGAGGAGGGACAAAAAGGCTATCTCATGAAGGCCAGATGACATCATGCTGTGGAAGGAGAATGAGCAGGGAAGTGCATGAAAGTCTGCAGAGAAAAGGCTGGGCTGCCTATCAGCTGTTGCTCTCAGTTGCTTGAAGTCTGTGGGCCTTAGTTTCTTCACCTATAAAATAAAGAGAATAATCACAACCCTACAGGGTTACATAAAGCTTAAAAACCATGACACGAGTAAATGGCCAGGCACGGTGGCTCACACCTATAATGTTAGCACTCTTGGAGGCTGAGGCAGGAGGATCCCTTGAGATCAAGAGTTCAAGACCAGCCTCAGAAGGAGCAACATCCTGTCTCTACCAAAAATAGAAAAATTAGCCGGGTATGGTGGCTGGCACCTATAATTCCAGCTACTCGGGAGGCTGAGACAGGGGAATCATTTGAGCCCAGGAGTTTGAGATTTCTGTGAGCTAGGCTGATGCTATGGGGCACTCTAGCCTGGGATGATATAGTGTGGCTCTGTCTCAAAACAAACAACCAAAAAACCCCACTATGACATGAATAAAGAGAAAAGAAGTACAGTGCCTGGTATATATCAAGCACTCAAACGTTGTTGGGAAGGACTTAAGGCTGCTGCTAGTGAAGACAGTGGGTGGAGTGGGGAGGATGGAGGATAGCTAAGGCAGAAGGTTCACAAAGGGAGTGACAACTGATAAGACTGTGCACATGGAGACTTCCCATGCTAGGTGAAGAGTTTGAACTTGATACAGTGGACACATGGGACATGCCCTGAGCCTGGAAGGTGACCGGATAAAGGTGCTGCTTGTAGCTTTATAAAAAACTGTTCTGAAGTCCAGAGGATCCCAGTCCACTCCAGAAACTAGTTGGGCAGTGGGTAACAATAGTGATCCTCATTCTCCTAAAGCCATGCCGTGGAAATTGGTTGCCTTTGCAGCAGTCCTTGCCAAAGCTAGACAAACAGCCACCTCATGGCTCTGGTTAAGCAACTATGATTTAGTTAAATCTCTCTCTCTCTCCCCCTCCCACTTCTCTTTTGCAATATAAACCATAACGTAAAAAGTAATGCCACAAAATTACTCTAATTTCCTGGCAAAGAGATTTCAACCTATCATCCATCCATTCATCCATCCGTCCATCCATTCCTCCATCCATTCTCCCATGCTTTTTGTCATCATGTGCTACACACTGGCCAGTTGTGCTTAAGAACCAATGCTGTATGTGTCACTCCCTGCTTTGTCCCAGCTCCCTTATAAATGATCTACCTCACCCCAACCACCACTTCCTCCAAGGCCACCTTCTGCACCACCTGGACCCTCATCCCCAGACCCCAGACACCACTGATGCTCCGAGAGGATGGCATCCACTGACTGGCCAGCAATCTTTGTCGTATTAAGTTGAGCCACGTTTTTGTACTGTGAGAAGTACCAAAAGTCCACACACGTGAGTTGGCAAGGCCTAGCTGAATCGGCCTTGACAAGCCGAAGTTACCAGGGCATGGGCATCATGAGGGAGCAGAGGAAGTCAGTCTGACTTGCCAGTGTGCAGGAAGAAGCAGAAATACCTTAACAGAGACAGACAGCTGCACATAGCACCATGGTAAATGCAACTACCCTCTGGGCTACATCTGTGAGGCCCCACTGAGGTGTAAGTCCTGCTGCTGGAACCCAGTAATAGCCTCGCAGCCTTCAATAAGCCTTTTTCAAGGGGTGTTTAAGAAGCCTCTCTCCCTGGCAGTTAAATGAGGTGACTGAAGGTGTTTGTGACTCTCTCTCCAACCAGCCCTGTCAGTAAAGAGGCCTCATCCTTTCTTCCTCCAAGACATACAGGCACAACAGCTTTCCAGGGCACAACCCTCTCCTGTGATCCCTGTATCCTGGCCACAGTGAAAATGGGAGATGTTATGCCATAGAAATGGCCAGATTCACACCAAAAGTCACTGGCCACTGGCTGCAATGCTTTATTGACAGTTAATTGATACTAACTCAGGTCAAATGCACCTGGTGGTGAGATGCTAGATATTGCACCATGGTGGACACGCCGTGGGCTATTAGATTGCTGTCACAGGCCAAGGACACAAAGGCAAAAAAACAGAGGATGGAAGAGAGGAGCAAGCTAAGTTCATCGGCAGCTAAAAGAGACACCAGCCAGGGGAGGTCCAGGAGGCTTCCTAGAAAAGATGCCGCCTGAGCTCAACCTCGATAAAATATCCCCTCCTTGGAAGGGTGGATGGAGGGAGGGTAGGGAGAGCTTTTGGGGCAATAGTGTGGCATAGGGTAAGGTGCAGGGCCACAGAGCATTGAGATCATTTGGAGAAGCCTCATGCATCCTACTGACTCCCACTGGGCTCCCCAGGGAGCAGCGATGGGAAGCGAAGGGAGGAAATGCAGCCCTCTCTTCTTTCAAATTCCCAGCTTTGCGCCTATCAGTTAGGCCAATGATAATGACGTCACCAGCTGTTACTACTACATGATGCAATATATTGGGGATGGGCTCCCTCTGATTTTTACAGAATAAGCCCAGAAAGGTAAAGCAATTTACCCGAAGTCACTCAGCAAGATAATGAAACAGCCATGACAAGGATTCATTTTTCCTGAACCCAGTCCCATGGCATCTTCCACTAAACCCTTCTCAAGGCAGCCAGCTGTGAGCAGCTTTTGATTCTCTCCCCAGTGGACTCTATCGTGAGGCCTTCCAGGGCCTGGCCTTTCATTACTTTTAATGCTGTTTACATATGAGAGAGAGATGAGATACTAAAGGCAGTCAGAAGGTATGAAAGGGCACTCTGTCCAATTTAAAGCCCCTGGGGGGCCACAGTTCTCTTCCCTCCCCTGTTCTACCTCTTCCCTAAGCCCGTCTGATTGTTAGAAAAATAACTGAGGCCTCCATCTGACTCCATCTGAGGGCTGTGGCTGGGTCAGGGAATTGACGGCCTCTCCTGGCAGTGATAGAGGGGCTGGAGGCAGCCAAGGTTAGAAATGCAATTTCACTGAGAAGCGCCAGATGTGAGGGGAAGGGGACCAGGAGACCAGGGCAGGGGGAGAGGAGATGCACTGTCACGTGCACTGTCTGGAGGAGGGAGGTGTGATTAGTGCCAGAGCTGCCCAGGGCACAGCCAAGCAGGTGGGCTCTGTGGAGCCTGCAGGAAATGGAGAGAGTTAGTTCCTCCAGAGGAGAAGTGCTTTCCTCCTTCCAAGTCTCCCAGTCCTTTGAGACTCAGCTTCCTCTCCCAGGAAGCCCTCAAGGCTATGCTATACAAGCCTCCTCTCCTACAGACTCATGGTATTTCTCTATCTCAGCCCTTATTACATGGTATCAGGATAGTGCCCACACACATGTGTGTTTCTGTATTTAAGCTTATATATGTGTGTGTTAGAGGGTTGTCTGTGTATGTGGGCAGGGAGGTTTCCCACAGATAAGGCTGCTTGGGGGAAAGCGCCAGGTCTATGCCACATCTGGGCCCGGCCCATGATAAAATCTTAACACGTGCAGGTTGCACAGTGAATGAAAGAATTTAAAGAATAAACTAAAAAAAAAAAAAAACAAGCTAAATGACTGCAACTTGGGTCATTATCCTGGCAGCCTCAGACTCTGGTCTCAAATCCATAACCTTCCCAAGGAAGGTCAATGGGAGGGACACACACTCACACACACACACACACACACACACACACACTCTGATGTAATCTCACATATGCAAATAACTGAGAGGACAGGGACCTGCTCTGGTGATTACCTGTCTGCCCTTAGGGGATTCTAGCTTCCCTCAGGTAAGGATTTGATCTGGATCAAACAGCATGAGGAGCCTGCTGCTCAGAGCAGGCCTTTGACCTCGGCACTACTGACACTGGGGCCAGATAATTCTTTGGGGTGAAGGCACATCTTGTGCACTGGTGTTAAACAGTATCCCTGGCCTCTATACTAGCTGATGCTGGTAGCAACCCCCACGATATATGACAATCAAATTGTCTCCAGACACTGCAGAATGTCCCCTGGGGAGCAAAATAGCCCCTGGCTGAGAACCACAGGCCTGAGGTGACACCTGGCACTGAGTCAGCACTAACTCCCCTGTTGACTCACCAGCTGACCTTTCAGAGAGCTGAGGCCATTTCTGCTTGCCCAGGGCGCCTGCCAGCCCAGCACATTGGCACCTGGGTCAGGGCTAGGTGGGCCAGAGGAGTATAAGAGCAGCCCCAGGCCCCATTCAAGGAGCAATGGTCAGTGCTGCAGAAGATGGGGCTGAGGCATCTGTACTTGCCCCTCCCAGTCTGCCATGCCCACCACTCAGCACCCATACACCTAGCAGAGACTGGACGCCAGTTCCCTAACAGAATAACCATCGCTTGTGTCTCCACTGTGGAGTCTGTTTCTCCAGCAGTGCCTGAGGTAACTCCCAGCTCTTGTGTGGGCTGAGCTAAACGAGGTCAAATCTCTTGGCTTTTTCCCCAATGTCTCCCTCTGAGACCAATGTATAAATGTTGTCTCACTAAGAGGCCACCAAATTTTTCAACCACTAAACCACAGTGAGTGGTAGGGGATGTGACCTGGAGGTTCTCCACTTGGAGGGAGAATGGAAAGATCACATATGTGTGCATGAGTGTGTGTGTGTGTGTACCCCATCTACTTTCCCTGGGAGGGTAATGGAACTCAGACCAGAGTCTGAGGCTGCCAGGACAATCACCCAGGAATTAGGCATTGGAGAAAGACAGTTATGACTTGACCAAGCAGACGATTGCAGAAATACAAGTTTAAAGAAGGGCATATTTTCTGAAATTGGACCACCCATAAAGAAAAGTAGAGAAAAAGAAGAGGCCAGGGACCTGAAGGGCCTTCCTGTGTAGTCTGTGCACCAATCAGCTTCAGCATGCTGGGCACTCTTACTGGAAGCAAGAGCACAGGAACAATGGTAATCATTACAAACAGGGCTGACACAGAGAGGACATCTGAGGACTCATTCAGCCAAATCCACTGCTCTTTTCCCCTGACTATACTGTCAGCATCTCAAGGGCAGGGACCAAGTGCCTGACGTTTCATTCTCTTCCCCTATGCCTTGGACATAGTACAGAGTATGACGGGTGCTTGTGGATCTGTAGCTGATGGGGCCAGACACCTGATGCACACTGACTTGGAGAACTGGACTTTGAGATGAAACAGCTGTACCCCTTTGGCCTGGCTTCAGGCAGGTCTACCTACCAGTTGCCACGAGACAAGAACCCAGACATAGTTCTGACCATCCTATTCAAAAATTAATCCTGACAACTTCCTGAGCCACTCAGACCCCCTGCCATACATACACACCCATTCTCTGAAGGACACCGAAGATCTATGATAGTAAGACAGAGAGGTTTCCTTTCCTCATGGAGTTAAATGACACCAGAGCACAGGGGATACAGTCATCATTTGGGAAGGAGGTTGTATATACTTATGCCAGGGAGGGAAGGGGTAAACCTGTGCCAGGAAGGCACAGCTGGACTAGCTGGAGTAGCCTGCAGCAGGAATCCTTCTGTATATAATTGGGATATGTACCTAGAACTCTCACTTCAGCTCCCTAAAATCCCTGCCCTCTTCCATCCTGCTTGCTGTGCAAAAAAGGCAGACCACCTGCAGAGTCTTCGCCAACCTCTGATAGATTTAGATACCCAAATCTCACGCTGCCCTCCACCTAAGCCATGTATTTACCTGACCTGAAGTTCCCTGGGAACTCACCAATAATTGCAATGATCTGTGGAGCTCAGGGTCCTTGAGATTCTTTTAGCTGTGGAAGGGCCCACACACAAACCTATATGCCTCTGTAGGTGATCTGAGTAGAATTATAACAAGTGAAGAGAGTGAATCAGTAATTTTAAAACTACTCATAAAGAAAATCCTAGGTCCTGATAGCTTCATTGCTATATTCTACAAAACACTCAAAAAAAAACTAATACTCATTCTTCATATACTGTTCCAAAAACATGAAGAGGAGGGAGCACGTAGTCCCAGCTACTCAGGGCTGAAGTAAGAGGATCACTTGAGCTCAGGAGTTTGAGGCTACAGTAACCCTTGATTGAACCACTGCGCTCTAGCCTGGGCAACAGAGTGAGACTCTGTCTTTAAAAAAAGAAATAAGAAAAAAATTAAAAAAGAAAGAGGAGAGGACATGCTGAACTCATTTTATGAAGCCCATATTACTCTGATACCAAAACCAAACAAAGAGATCACAAGAAAATTGCACTCCAATATCACTTGTAAATATAGATGCAAAAATCAAATCTTCAGCAAAATACGAGCAAACCAAATCCGGTAACACATTAAAAGAATTATATACCATGACCAAGTGGGATTTATCTCAGGGATGCAAAGTTGGTTTAACATCTAAAAATCAATTAATATAATACATCACATCAATAGAATAAAACACAAAAATCACACCATCACCTCAATAGATGCAGAACAAGCATTTGAAAACATTCAACACTCTGTTACAATAAAAAACACTAAACAAACTAGGAACGGGGGTAACTTTCTCAATCTCATCAAAATGTCTATAAAAAACCCACATCTAACTTCACACTTAATGGTATATTTATTTAGCCTTTCTCCCTAAGATTGGAAACAAGACAAGGATGTCTACACTTACCAGTCCTATTCAACATTGTACTGGTGGCCCTCATCAGGGGAATCAAGCAAGAAAAATATATAAAAGTTATCCACATAGAAAAAACAGAAGTAAAACCATCTCTATATAAGGTCTGCATGACCTTATATGGAGAAAGTTCTAAGGAATTCACTAAAAAACTATTAAAACTAATAAACAGGTCTGGCGAGGTTGCAAGATACAAGACCAATATACAAAAATAAATCATTTTTCTATATGGTCTCAATGAATAATCCAAAAATAGCATCAAAAAAATAAAATATTTGGGAATAAACTTAATAGAATAATTATAAAACTTGTATTCTGAAAAGTATAATACCTTTTTGAAAGAAATTAAAGAGGATCTAAATAAATAGAAAAAAAAATAAAACTCCATGTTCATGGAATGGAAGACTTAACATTGTAAAGATGGCAATACTTCCTAAACCGATCTACAGAAATAAAGAAATCTCTATCAGAATCCTAACTGAGTTTCTTTGTAAAAACTGAGAAACTGATTCTAAAATTCACATGGAATTGCACAGGACCCAGAAGAGACAAAGAAGTACAAAGGAGGAAGCACCACAGTTTCCAATTCCAAAACTTATTATAAAGCAACAGTAATCAAAACAGTGTGGTATTAGCATGAGGATAGACATATATATCAATGGAATATATCTGACAGTTCAGAGATAAGTCCATACACCCAGGGTCAACTAATTTTGGATAAGAGTGACAAGATCAAAATAAAGTTATATAAAAAAAAATTTAAAAAAGAAAAAGAGTGACAAGACCATGCAATGGGAAAGAATAGTCTTTTCAACAAAAATGGAACTGGGACAATTGTATAGCCACAGGCAAGATAATAAAGATGGACCCCTACATTATACCATATGCAAAAATTAACTCAAAATGAATCACAAACCTAAATGTGAGAGCAAAAACTGTAAAATTCTTAGAATAAAATCTGAGGGATGAATCTTCATCACATTTGCTTTGGCAAAGGATTCTTAGATATGATACCAAAGCACAAGCTACAAAATTAAAAATATGTTAGACCTCATCAAAATTAAAAGAGTCTGTGCTTTAAAAGATACCAGCAAAAAAGTTAAAAGACAACCCATGCAATGGGAGAAAACATTCACAAGTCATATATTTGATAAAACATTTCAGTCTAGACTATATAATGAATTCCTACAGCTCAAAACTAAAAGAACAGATTACCCAGTTAATAAACGGGCAAAGGTTCTGAATAGACCTATATAGTCAAAAAAGATAGACAAGTAGCCAACAAATCTATAAAAGGGGATCACCAACATCGGTCATTAGGAAAATGCAGATCAAAACTACAATCGACTAGCCCTTCACATTCACTGGATGCCTGGAAGCAAAAAGTAGGTAACGAAGGCTGGTGAGGATGTGAATAAATTAAAACCTTCAGACACTGCGGATCTGATGGGAGTTTAAAATGGTACAGCCACTGTGGAAAACAGCTGGGCAGTTCTTCAAAGCTTAAATGTAAGAGTTACCATGCCCCGAGAGTTCACTCCAAAGAGAACTGAAAACATACGCCCACGCAGGAACTTGTACACGGATGTTAATAGCAGCATTATTCAGAATAGTCAACAGGTGAAAACCACCCAAATACATGTCAATAGACAAACAGATTAAAAAAAAAAAGGTGGTATATCCATATAGGACAATATTATTCAGCCAGGAAAGGGACAAAGTACTAAAAAATGCTACAACATGGATGAACTTTAAACACACTATGCTGAGTGAAATAAGCCGTTCAGGAGGGACCACATCCTATATGATTTTGTTCATATGAAAGGCCAGAATAGGGAGATCCATAGAAATAGAACGTAGATGAGTGGTTTCTTGGAACTGGTGCAGGACAGGGGACAGGGAGGTAACAAGGTTACACAGGGGTTTTGTGAGGTGATGAAAATGTTCTAAAATTGACCGTGGTGTTAGTTGCACATAACTTCAATATATCAAAAGCCACTGAGTTAAACAGGTGAATTGTATGGTGTGAGAATTACTAATATCTGTCAATAAAGCTGTTTTTTAAAAAAGAAAAGAAAGGAAAAGTACACACTTTACAATACCTTGGATGGGTTAGAATTTTAGGAGAGACGTCTTCCATTCTCTCCTGTCATTTTACAAACGGAGCAGCACTGGTCCTGAGAGGGGAGTTAACCAAACCCAGGTCACAGCACACAGATGCAAGGGCCAGAACTATTAATAGATCTGCTCTCAGCTTTGAGACTGCATAGATCCCCTGACTCAGTTTTCCCATCAGCCTGATCCTCTGAGTCCTAGCCCTTTGCTGAAAGCAAAGAGGATGTGCACAAAGCTTCAGGAATGCCAAGGAGGGAGGAGATTACTCCCACAGCTTGCTTTGGGGTGTCATCCTTATCCCCATCAGAATGGGCCTCTACCTTGGCCTCCCTGCTCCCTGGAATCAGCACTTGGAGCAGGTTAGAAAGAGAGCCCGATGTCCAGGACAGCATTACACAGACTCACTGGGTCCTTGTTTCTGGACAGTGGCTGTGATGGATTGGAGATGCCTGGAAGCACTTTACAACAAGTGACAAATCATGCTTAATTCCTCTTGTGTTCATTAGTGTGACATTAATCCTGATGGACTCATTTAGGGTATAAGGTGAGAGCACTGTGCTCTCCCAGTCCTCCTGAACCACTTGGGCAGTTAAGATGCATTCCAGAAGAGCTGGAAAACCCTTTTCTAAAAGTGCCCCCCCCACCCCGAATGCTTCTGGGAACTGTATTTGTTAGGAGCTGGAGATGGATTGAGTCTCACTAAGAAGCAGAGAGGCTGAAGGCCCCTGGGAGGGGAGGATGGGAGGTGCCATGCCAGCTGCAGGGAGCCAGCCCCCCAGGGAAGCCTGCACTTGATGGGGAGCTGCTGCACTCTGGGGACCAGATAGCCACCTGTGCTCCAGCAGCCACTGTGTCCACCCCATAGCCCAGAGCCTCCTCTTGTGGAATGCCTGGATCCCCTGACATCACCACCCTGCTCTGAGCCTGCAGGGGCTCCTTACTGTCCATGGTGCTCATCCAAGCTCCTCCAATGTCCCTGAGCCAGGCAACAGAGCACAGAGTGGAATCATGTGGCACATCTCACCCAGTGCACAGCCTGAGCAGATGGTTTCCACGCCTGGGACCACAGTTCCCTCATTCTTACAACTGAAAGAGGGGCTTGGTTGATAGCTGAGTCCAGGAATGTCATATAAATGGGTGGAGGAGACTGGAAAACACAGGCTATGGCTGAAAGATTTTGAAAACTCACAAAAGTAATAAGAATAACGAATACCATGTGTTTCCAACAAGATACTGCAATGTAGATTACACAGCCCAGGGCCAGGAGTTGACGATCCCCGCTCCAAACTCTGCCCCAGGCCCCTTATGACTTTGGTACTCTCTGTCTCAAAAGCGATCTGCTGGACAGGCCCCTTCCTTACCCTCAGCAGGCTGACTTGTTCACCATTCCCCTTTGTCTTCTCCCACCCTTCTAGGCCCAGGTCAAGGCTGACCTTGTCCCAGTGACCTCCCAAGCCCTGCGTGGCCTTTTCCTCACCTGATTCTCTTAGCTATGGCTATGAATGTGTCTCCCAGAAACATGTTCATCATCACAAACTTCTGATAGCAACTCCTGGGGGCCAGCAGTGGCGTAGTGACAGGGGCCACATGCTGAGCTCCGGCGAGGCACCGAGGATGGCCCAAGGTTCTGCTTACCACTGTGACAAGGAAGGACCCAACCCCAGTCAAGCATTTGAATATATCTATCCTTCCACCCCCTTTCCACATCTGAGAACACTGAGGTTCTAGAAGGTCCTAAGAAAGACCAACAGGGATCTACAAATGTTGGATTCATATTTTCCTTTGTTTTTTTAGAGATACAAAATGGCCACATTCTCCTCTAGAGTAGAGAGAAGGACGGGAATGGAGGAATGAAATTTTCACTGGGTCTGCCCAAGTTATCAATATCCTGTTTAAGAGGAAGATATGGTTAACAAATTATGACATGTGAAAAAGGGAACGGGAACAACAGCCTCCCACTCTCCCTAGCCATCCCTTCTCCCAACAACATCAAAACATTTTGGCATCTTTAAGATTAAGGCAGGAGACAGCCCCTGGCCTCTAATTGCTCTCAGTCAAAGACTGTAGCTAACATGTTATTAAATATGTAAATAATATGAAAGCCAGGAGAGAATTAATATTTCATATATAATGAAGTTAAGATGAATTCTCCTGTGTCTAATTTTCTGTTTTTAAATACATAATGCACTGTGGAGTCCAAAGTGATTCATGGTATTTTATATTGGTTAAAGACGTTCGGGGTTTCTCTGAAGCAGCTTCCTAAATGATTAACCTGAATATTATTATTACAAATAGGATTTGTTTTTTAAAAAATTAATTCTGTAGTTAATCAGAATGAAGAGCATGGAGTTCTTTGCTGGTGGGCCAATTTGAAATGGGGAAAAGGATACCAAGCTTGGGGTTGCAAACCCCAAGTGCCCTACAGGGGCCTGGCACATAAATGAATGAAATTAAGTAGGCTTGGTGGCAACAGGGAGAGGTGGAGACTGTGGCAAACTGCAAGAGCACATGCCCCATCTAGAGGGAGAGCCATAGTGGCCCTCCAGAAACAGAATCCAGAAATTCAAACTGCATGTATGTGAAATTTCTCAATATATACAGTTGGTTCCTAATTGAAATATCTTAAAACTTCACAGATTCAAAAGAAGATAGTCCACAGGCTGCCAGTTTTCAACCTCCAGACTCAGGACATTGGACTTGAAGGAAAGTTGCTACCAAAGCCACGTCCTTCAATCCCTGGTGCAGAGTTTACTCTTGCTTGGACAGGATAATGAACTGTTGAACATAAAATCTGATCAGTCAGCCTTTTGGGAGAGTAATCAAAAGGTAAAAAATATACAGCCCACCAGTTCTACATCTAAGAATTTATCCTGAAAAAAAGAATTAGGGATTGGCCAAAATGTTCATTATAATGACATTCTTCAATGCACTGTTTATAATAGCAAAAAACTAGAACCCGTCTTAAGGTCCAACATTCATGTATGATTACTGAATTATATTGTGGCCCATCTAACAACATTAAAACTGTGCAGTCTTTAACAAATATGAATGGGTATTCATACATACATTTTTAAGGCATGGGCTAAATATATTCATGGTATAATTATACTATTATTTATTTAAATGGACGTGTATTGATGCTCACCAGGAAAAAGGTGGGAAGCTGACATAGCAGGTAATCAGCAATGGTAATCTCCAGGTGGGTGGTGCAACTGCTAAGTGAATTCTATCTTTTTCTCTTTGCTTGTCTGTGTTTTATGCCCTTTTCAAATGCAACTTTCAGTGCTTTTATATAAAGTCAATAAAAGAAATAAACTCTACATGACATGGTACCATGTTAAAAAATAAATAAATAAAAGCACTGCTCTTTGGAAGTTCAGCCATTAGATCAAACTTTACCCTTACACTTAGGGCTTCTACCTCCTTAAGCCTCCCAGTTCTCACACAAGGAATGAATAATAAGGCTACATAATGTCCAAGATCTCCCTCTGATTTAAGACCTCGGTCAAGGCACTGGGCACATGGTAGCTCAGCTGTCAACTTATCCATGAAAATTGATTAACTGCCAGATGAATGTGAAGCCTCGTGCCAGGCACTGGACCTGGCACTGTCCTCCAAGAGCATGGAGAGGCGGAGGGGAGTGAGTGAGCAGCAGTGCCTTTACATACAGGAGTCTACGGAGGCATAGAGGAGGCACACTCGCTTTAGGGACTGGCCAGAGAGGTTTTCCTAAGAGAAAAGAGACCTGAGCTGAGTTAGAAAAGATGGGCAAAGATTAGCCATCCAGATGAGGAGGAGGCAGAGAAAGGCATTCCAGGAAAAAGGGTATGTACAAGCGGGAGAAGTTGAGCAGGGAGTGTAGGGGCTGGGGGAGAGGTAGGAGAAGAGGCAGGTGGATCACAGAGGAGTTTGGAGTTTCAACAGGGGTGATGGGAGCCTTGAAGGTTCTAAAAATTAAGGCGCTTATAGGACCAGATTCTTAGAAATCCCTATAGCAGCAGAAAGAAGAACTGGAGGGAACAATGTAGCAAAGAGGCTGTTGTCTTAGTCCAGGTTGGAAATGGAGAGGTTAGTCTCCAGGATCTACTGTGGATGCGGCAGAAGCTAGAGAGACTCTGTCTCTGGCTTCAATGGCTAGGGGACGGGTAGGCTGATCACTAAAATGAGAATGACTGGACAAAAAGCAAACCTGGGGGCAAAGGCCCATGTTCAGTTGTAGTAGCTCGTGGGACATCCAGGTGGATGTGTCGACTAGGCAAATGGATGAGCACGTCCGGAATTGGAGAAAGAAGGCCGGGTTGGAGACTCACCAAAGGACAGGCTGCCAAAGCCCATGGCAGGGATCAGATGGCCCAAGAACAGAGAGAAATGAGCTGCTTGTGGGGCCTGAGGACCACAAGAACTGAGGGGCAGATGGAGAAAGAGGAAGAAGATTCCATGATGGCTGAGGAGGAGGATCCAGAGAGGCAGGGGACAGTGTGGCGGGACAGAAGCCCAAGGGGAAGAAAGAGGATATAGGAAATGACCAGCCGCGCTGAGAGGTTCAGCAGTATTGTCAAAGGAAGTCCTCAGTGGCTTAGGAGATGCAGAAATGGAGTGCACAGAGGAGGGAGGATTGACAGCGTGTGAAATGGGGCAGCCAGGCCAGTGAGGGTGGAACCAAGCGGCAGGCACAGCACCCTCCCAGGGCCAGCACGGAGCAGGGCTGCGGGCAAGGCTGACTCATGCTGCTGAGGTCCCTATGTGAACTCACACTCCCCTGCTTCCTGAAGCCAGCAGCTGAACGGAATGATGGGCGCAGGAATTCCAGCTAGATGTGGTCAGCGGGCCTGGAAGGAGAAGGAGCTGTGCGGCCAGTTTTCCAGCAGCCTCAAATGGCTCTCCAGGACACAGTTTTCCGCTGTCCAAGAGCACTCACAGCTGGAAAGACAGCCTCAGGAAGGGATCGGCCTAGAGAAACAGCAAAGGGCTGTCCATGCATGGGGAGTAGCCAAGGAAAATGAAGACAGAAAGCTCGGGGCCCTCAGGGAGCTGCCATACTCTCTTCCTCCCTACAATGCAGTCTACCTCTTCTGAACTCACTCTGCCGGCCGGGGGCCCTCTTTCTTGAGAACCACTGACTTCCCTAGTATTCTGCTTATGTGCCCATAGAAGGAGACCAGGGAGGGTCTAAGCCCTTGCTCTGGCCTTCTCTGCTGCTTCACGATGCTCCTCTACCAGTCTCCCCTAGAACAGGGCCAGCCATGGAGCAGTGGGGTTTCCAAGGCCTGAAAGAAGACCAGGGCTCATGTAGCAACCAGTAATGCCATCCCCCTATTCACTGCAGCTCTCCATCTTCCAGACACCTGGCAGGACTGACCATCCTGGCCTCCTGTGATTGGATGGAGTCATGAAATCAGTCTGACCAATGATTTGTAAGCAGAAATGACTTCCAGGTCGAATACTTAATCTCCATGGGGAGACTCAGCTAGGAGCTCTCTTCCCCTCTGCAGTGCTGCCCAGTAGTGCTGTGAATGGAAGCAGTTATGATAGCCTGCTTCCCAGGGCAAAGATGATGGGAAGCAGAACTCCCAGCTGGCCTCTGATGGAGATGGAACATGACTGGGAACCAAACCCCTTGCCCCGCTGACCTGTTGCGGGCTGTTACAGCAGCACAGCCTGGCCTATCCTAACCAATACTGTCTGGCTCTGGAGCAACTGTGGGCAAGGGTCCTATGGGTCAGAGGCCAACATCCTCACCTACAGAGCCAGGGGCAATAACCACCTGCTCAGAGAGCTGGTGCCAAGGGCCCTCGCACACAACAGGTACATGCTAAGAGCACTGTGCCTCCCATGGCAGGAGACAGCACCTCCGGAGCACGCCTGCTCCAGTACCCACAGAATTCTGACAGCTACACAATTTGTCCTCAGGCTTCCCGTTGGCCCTCCCAGGATATGTTTGTTCCTTCTTCCTTATGACAGCCGCCCAGAGATTTGAGGAAATGTGGATGGAGTGCGTGTGTGTGCATGTGCAGGAGGAGGGAGAGACGCAAGGTTTGGAGCTACTGTCCAGCAAGCCTAGTACATGTGGGGCTACTCTGGCTGGGAGCTGGCCCCTACCCCCGGGTCAGCAGCTACCCCACCAGATGGCAGCACTCCAGAAGGGACAGGGAGAGAGAAGAGAGTACCTGTTCTCCCCAATTCCCTGCTCCTTCCAGCCAGCAGTGACAGCAGCACTCTCCTCCGTGTGTCCAGCTGTCATGGGTATGTGCCAGCTCCATTCCCCCACCATCCTTCCAGGGCCCTTCAGCCTCCATACGGTCATGACATCTCACAGGTGAGGGTCACTAAGAGCATCATCATCTCCTGTGCATTCCACTGCCACTGCCCACAATAGTGTCTCCTCACTGGAACCATTTGGAGTGAATTCTTTTTCCTGCCAGAGTCCAAAATTCACACCTAGGCCTCTACCACCAGAACCACCCCTCCTGCATGCTATCCACCTTCAAGCCCACCTCCCAGAGCCACTGCGGTCTCCCTCATCAGCGGACACCTCCACTGCACCCACCTTGCTCCATGGGCATATAAACTTGGGACAGGGAGGATGGAAAAGAGCTGGGCCACGCCCTGCCCCAGGAGCCTCTGCTGGCCTTTCCTCCTCTGCACCTTCGTGGTCCTTCCTTGGCGCACACCCAGACTGGTGGGTGCCTCAGGCACTTCCTCCATCCTGGCTGACCCCAGAGCTTCAGGGCACCAGGATCCTGGACGAGGATCAGGGCACAGCATTCTGGGACTCAGAGCCAAGGTAACCCAGGGCTGGAGGAGGCCAGGCCTGTGTCCATTTGGCCTTCCTTTGTTTTGTTCTGGTTTCTGCTGTGGCGGGTGTGTCAGATCAATGTCATCCTTAAACCAACAGTACGAATGGAGCAACAGCCTGCAGTGACCATTAATTACCACAGGCCTGTCACCCTAGCGAGCGCGTCAGCCAGCACTCAGCATCCACTCCTGCCACCTGCACCCTGCAGCTGAGCAAACACAGAGTGACCAGAACTCACCAGGGTCAGCCAGGGGTGGCTTCATCTTCCTTCCCTTCTGTGGTCTGATCCCTAAACTGAGGGGAAAGAAAGCTGGCTTCCTTGTGGGAAAGGCCCCGAACACCGCAAGGAAGCAGTTCTCTGAGCAGCCCTGGGGGTAAAGGAAACAGCTAGCTCAGGAAGAGATTTCTAGGTCAGGCCTGTCTCTGACACTTACTGCCTTTGGGATCTTGGACAAGTTCCTCCACTTCTAATCCTGTTCCCATCCCTGTTTGACCAAAAAGGAAGTGACTCCTGACTCCGAACCCGTTTAAGGTATATGCTCAGTAACCGTAATAATGGAAATATTTCCAGAATGCCTTCCCATGTGCCCAGCTCTGGGCTAAGCACTTGAATTCCACACTTGAATTCCACCAATTCCTTTATCCATCACCCGTGAGGTTTGAATGGTAATTGGGTAAAGGCAAGACAAGGCTCAGGGGGGCTAAATGAGTTGTGCAAAGTTGACAAATAATAAAGCTGAGATCCAAACTCTGGACTTTGGTTCCATGACTCTCATTCTTTATTGCTAGTCTTTTTCTTTATTAACCTTGAATCTCTATGGCTTTTCTTTTTAATTTTTTACTATAGAGATTTTCAAATATATACAATGTAAAGAAACTAAATAATACAATGAGCCCCCATGCATGGGCCATCACCCACCTTCAAGAATTACTAATCTTCTGCTCTTTTTGTTTCATCTGTTCCCTATTCCTGAAACTTTTATTTTTTTTAGAGAATTTTAAGACAAATGCCTGGGATATTCCTCCACAAATACTCAAGTGCACAAACACTCAGAGCCGCCTTCTTCATCACTGCCTGACTGCCTTGATTGCACTCTGTGAAGGCCACGAGCAATCCAAAAGGCTGGGATCTTCCCTAAAAGGCAGTGTAGAAAAAGCAGGGGCCAATTCAGTCCTGGACTTTAATCTCAGCCTTGTGCTTCTGTGGACCTTTGTTTTGTCATTGGACCTCTCTGACCATCCAGCTTTTTTTCTAAAAAGGGGATCATGATTGGAACTTCACTGAGTTGTCATCCAAAGAAGATGATGAATTTTGGTAGGCCGGTACATGAGACAGGTTCAATATACTAGATCCCCGCTTCCTGGGCCTATTGTATTTGTTTCCTGGGGCTGCTATAACAAAATACCCCAAACTGGGTGACTTAAAACAAAAATAAATAAAATAAATTTATTCTGCCCTAGTTCTGGAGTCTAGATATCTGAAACCAAGGTGTCTGTAGGACCATGCTCCCACTGAAGTCTAGCATCTGTTCAGATTCTCCAGGGAAGAGCCTCTCCTGGCTTCTGTCGGCCACTGCTGGCCATCCTCAGCAAGCTGTGGCTTAGGCCAGCACAGCTCCAGTCCCTGCATCCGTCTTCATGTGGCCTTCTCCTCTGTGTATCCATGCCAAAATTCCCCTTTTCTTATAAGCTTCCCAGTTATTGGGTTAGGGCCCACTCTATTCCACTGTGACCACGTTTTATCTTGATGACATCCGCAAAGATCCCCCCCCCATAAGTCCCACGCCCAGGCTCTGGGTGGATTCCTGCTGCTGCTCACTGCTCAGGCTGGGCACTGCTCTTCCTCAGCAGAACATTTGAGGCTGAGGATGTTGACTCCTAGGAGAGGACAAAGGAGGCTTCTCTGATGCCCTTTGACTGCACTAGTCCTGGCTGTCAGCTGCTTAGCACTTTGGAGAAGGAAATCTATCCAGAAGGATGACTATCTGCCACTCACTTCCCACTGCACCCAGAACAAAATCCTGCTTCCTGGCCTTGCTGCCCAGCCACCTGCCTCCCTCAAGGCCTGATGCTCCAGGCCTGGCCTCCATCACACCCACACACACCAAGGCCTTAGTGACCACGCACAGGAATCCCTCATGCCATCCTTTCTTGAAACACCCTGTTTCTTCCCTCTGAGGAATAAACCACAATATATATTCACCCTGTCATGTGTCTACTTGTGTTCTGACTTGCCCTCCACCATAGGCCCCATGTGGGCAGTAACCAGAAATATTTCTTTTGCTTCTGTATCCTCAGTACTTAACACAGCCTCTGGCACACAGCAGATGCCCAGGAAATACATGCTGACGGCATTAATAATGAGATAGCTCTTTAGAACCTTCTCACTATATAGAGGAGAGAGGTCAGGGCAGAGGGAGAGGGATGCCTGTGTTCATGGGTAGGTGGAACCTCCACTAGGATGTGCATGAATGCCCCTTTGTTGGAAAATCTCTCCTCCCTGTGGCCTCCACACATGGCTCTGGGCTTGACCTCTGGTGTCACTCAGAAGCCCAGCTACCTTTCCCCGGTCTCTGCTTCTCCCTCATGTGACGAGGGCTCCTATGTTCTATCACATGGTCATTTCCTTCCCCATCAAGGCAGTCTCCGTCTCTTCTATTCCTCCCTTTCCACTGGGGTCCAGACTCACCGGCTTTTCCTTCTCATTTCCATTACACTCACTTCCACCCCAGACCCTACTCCCACAGAGGCATTTCAGGCATGCAAGGATGGGGGAGCCCTTTGGCCTAACCAGGAAGCCTCAGGCAGGCCTAGCCCTTCTCTCAGGATGGCTTCCCATTGCCAATGGGTAGCACTGAGATGCAAGGGACCCAAACCACAAGCTGGCAATTGGGCTGGTCCTCAGCATACAGGTGACTGGGAGGTGCCTGTGGCTCATGCATGGGAGGCATGGGAACTGTGGTGTGCTAGGACCCACCAGAGCCCAGTGCACAGCATGACAGTGTCGCCGCCCCCTCATTGGACCCTACACCCCAATGGTGCAGCCCATTTGACCCTACAGCATAGGGGCTCACATATGCCTACCACCAACTGGAACCCCAAAGGGAAAGCCAGGGTGGAACAAAAGCACTATCTCTAGGAAAAACTCATGCCTTTTACAATCCAAATTAGACCTGCAGAGTCTACTGGGGCTAAGTTTCTGTATTCCTAGCTCAGCACCCATAGCACAGTGGTTATGGTGCCAGCCACATACACTGAGGCTGGTGGATTAGAACCCAGCCCGGGCCAACTAAGCAACAACAGCAACTGCCTCAGAAAAATAGCTGGGTGTTGTGGCGGGTGCCTGTTGTCCCAGCTACTTGGGAGGCTGAGGCAAGAGAATCACTTAAGCCCAAGAGTTTGAAGTTGCTGTGAGCTGTGATGCCATAGCACTCTAACGAGGGCAACACAGTGAAACTCTATCTCAAAAAAAAAAAAAAAATTCTGCATTCCTGCTGGAAAGGCCTAACTTGGTCTCCGATGACCCAGTGGGATCAACAGTCCTGATCATCCAAACTCACATGGCATGGGAGAAAAATGACTGTGTGGGGACACTGAGATGGAAAATGCCCCAAGCCACCAGGTCCAGCCATTTGCCATCTATCTTTAAAGCAGCAGAAGGACCCTCATAAGACACCTGAGACCCCGACAGGGAAGCCATCCTGACGGAAGTGGCCCAGTGAGTTAGGGTGAGAGTGGGGGCCTGGTAAGCCCTGGGCAATATTTGCTCCACTGCTGCTGCTGGGAAAGGCCTCAGGAACCCACGCCGAGGAGCCCATGGAGAGGAAGGGAGAAAACACAGCACTCCAATCACATCCACACCAGCACCTGTAGGCCATGTCCAGGGACACATCCTCTCACCAAACAGCCCGCTGCACTGTGTTGTGAAGGCCACTGTCAGTGATTTTTCTCCCAGCACAGAAAACAGACCTGTGAGTGTTAAGAATCTAAAAACTCCAAGGAAACGACAAACAAAAGGATGAAGATTTGGGCCGGTTTTTAAATAAACAGAACCAGATCTTGCGCCCCTGGCTTTTGCTGTTTCCCTCCTCCCTGGCACCCAGCTCCTCTGCCCTGGGTGTACCAGGGGTGTCACTGGAAAACCTGGGCTGTTTGGGTAAAGACCCGGCCCTCCCCAGCTGCACCCCCACGGGCAGATGTGGACGAGTTTCAAGCATCATGGAAATGTCATTTCCGCCAGCCACACCACTCCCCATCGCCCCTACACAGTAGGTCCCTTCTTCCCAGTGCTGCCAGTCTAAAATGGGGGGCCAGCCCTGGAACTTTTCAATCAGGCAGAATTCCCGCTGCTCTGGTTTTGTTTTATTTTTTTTTCTTTCTCTCTCTCCTTCCTCAGCGTTAGTAATAACTGGCTCAGATGCCCAGATGAGTCAGCCTCACTGGAGGGCCAATTATCTCGCCCACATGCAGCCCATTAACTCTTCCCAGGACCCTGAATATCAGGCAGCAGGCTCCTTTCTTAGTGAGCTGGTGCATTTGGGGGTTCCTCCCTTGGCCCCTCTCCAGCCATGACATCCACCCCATTCCCTTCACCTCCCGCCATTTCCTGGACCCAGGTCTCGTCATCTCATCTAAACTTGTTCCCTTCTAACAAGTCTCCCTCACTCTGAAACCATTTCCTGATGATCCATCCACCACCCCTCACAAGCTGTTAGCACAGTGACTTTCTAAAACAAGTTCTGTGCATGTCACAACCCAGCTCATAAACCTTCTATGACCCCTCATTGCCCCTAAACATAAACTCACTCCTACTAGACTTGCAGTTAAGATCCTCTCTGGACCCGGCCCTGTTGCTCCTCCAACCCTACATGACCCCTCCCCAGCAACTAAATGCTTACACACCTATGCTGCTGCCAGGTCTCCCATTTCAGATACACTCTTATAACCAGTGAAAATCTGGCCCTTCTCTCAAGGCTTGGTTCTGACCATATCTACCCCTTAGAGCCTCCCCCACTGCCGTTCACTTGAAATCCACCCCTTCCCTTCACAACTTCTATTGCATGTCTGCCACTCAGCAAGTAGCAAATTCCAGCTGTATTTTTCTGTGACTACTTTTTACAAACTTGATTGTCTTCTCAACCAAATTGCAAGTCCCTTAGAATTAACCTAAGTATATAAAAATGAGAACTGTTTAAATAAATTACAGAACATTCACATACTGGGTGACTGGGTAACCATTAAAAATAAATGATGGAAGAACAGAGTGATATGAAAAGACATTGATTATATTTTAATCTGGGAGAGGAAAGATCACAAAACAAGATGCAGCAAGGTATCAATTTTTTGTTTAAAATATACATATGCATAGGAAAAGAGTCTGAAAGAGTCTACCACAAAGTGCTCGACTGGGTTTTTTTTTTTTTAATTTCTTCCTTTTTCTTACCTGTATTTTCAGTGGTAAATATGTGTGGTTGTGTAATAATAAAAAGCAATAAAACATGTATTTTAAAGATGGATGGATTGCATATTTATTTTAAAGCACTTTAGGACCGGGAAGGTGAGTTCTTTGGTTTTATACATTCATCGTGGGGCTGGACTTATAGAGAGCACTCAGTATACGTGTGTATTAAGGGTGCAGGGGAAAGACTGTGAAGATTTAGATTTGTCAGCATTCTTCAGTCCCAAAGACTTCCTTTCACAGAGGAGGAAGCCGGTGGCCCCTTCAAAAGCCAGCCTTGAGCACTTTCCTGCTTTGCTGAGAGCTTACTGCTAGTCCCAGATCCACTGCTCGGAAGCCACCTCATGGTTTTGGACCAGCAGCTTTCCTTCCCCACCCCCTTTTGTCTTCTCATCTGTGAAATAAGAAGATTAGCCCACATCACAAAATCCTGAATCTGCAGATGCTAATGTGGATGTGGAGAGAAGGGAACATTTTTTTGCACTCCTGGTAGGATTGCAAACTAATAACCTCTATGAAAAAAATATGGAGACTTTTCAAAGAAGTAAAATTTGACATTCCATTTCATCCTGCAGTCTCATTACAAGATATCTATCCAGAAAGAAAAGAAAATCATTTTACTACAAGGATATTTGCAATAGAATGTTTATGGCAGCTCAACTCACAATCACCAAGACATGGAATCAACCAAAGTGCCCATCAACCTATCAATGGATTAACAAACTGTGGTATATGTATACCATGGAGTACTATTCAGCCATATGAGAAGATGGAGACTTTACATCTTTTGTGCTTACCGGGATGTAGGTGAAACACATTCTTCTTAGTAAAGTATCACAAGAATGGAAAAAAAATGTCCAATGTACTCAGTACTAATATGAAACCAATATATAAACAACTACACACTCACACCAAAGAAAGACACAAGTAAAGTCTAGCAATGGGACGGAAGAGGAGGGAAAGGGAAGGTGATTGGTAGGATCTCACCTAATGTGCACAGTGTGAGGGTGTTCCACACACCCCAAGGGTGAAGAGCTCTACTACAACTTGAACTTGGCCTGAGAAATGAAAACAGTGTAATCTAAACATTTGTGCTTTCATATTAATATGAAATAAAAAGGGAGAAAGAGAAGCAACACATACAAAATCCAGCCAGGATCACACAGTAAGCAGTAAATGTTTGCTACTGTTGCCATAACATACTCATGTGCTCCTGATGGCCTGTTAGTGGGCATTAGTACCATGGCCATTCTACCCGTAAGGAAACTAAGAGGACTAGAGAAGCTAAAACTCACAGGCACACGAACAAACCTGTCCAAGGCACTGGATGTTAGAAAGAAAGATTTCAAGCTCAGTTATGCTGACTCCATAGGCCACGTTGTAGCATCAAACTACTCTGATATTAGTAGGGCCGGGGTGGGAGACAGATGACTTATCCAAGGTCACACAACTAATTAGGGACAGGGCTGAGGTTAAACTCAACATATACCTCAGGACTAAACATATACTTCAGTATCAAGGGAACTTCAAGGGGGCTGACTAGAGGCACCAGGTACTCACCTCTTCCTTAAAGGACTGAAACAGTGAAGAGATAACCACATGGGAAATAGAGCATGTAGGAGGGAACACTGGAATTCAGCAGGGAAGTAACAAGGAACCTCTGAGCCACGAAGGAGAGCCATGAAGCAGCCTGACTAGCCAGGATAAGCTCAGAAACAGAACAGATTCCTTGTTGTGAAGAAAAGGTAAGTGAGAGGTTCTCAGCCGTCCATATTCCCATCCTGGACTCCTACAATCCTTGCCATAGGAGAGCCCTTTGACCCTCATGGACTGTGAGACTAGTGTAGGGAACTGCCTGGAGACTGTGGGACAGCACTGTTCCATAAGAGGGAGTTTGCACTGGATTCCACACCCCCCGAGACCCAAGCAGCTGCACCCTGCACCATTTTGAAACCCAGCCTCCACCAGGCTGCACCTACCCTGGGACCCAGAAATTCATGCATCTCCACATCTCTGGAGCCCCACTGACATCCCCCTACATCCACACAGAGGTCTGCCGTGTCACGAGACAGACCAGACCCAGAAGAGTGGCCAGGTCCACACCACTCTAGCCACACAGTGTCCTAAAGCCCAAGGAATGGTCAGTGCAGCATAGCGGGGAGGCTCCTTAGAACAAAGAGAACCAAATATGAGCTACTCAGAGCCTGAGAGCAGCCTGGCTGCCTGGCAGCTGTCTGCTGCTGCCTCTGATGGCAACTCTGACACCTCTCACAGCAGAACCACCGGACACTGCACATATGTTCAGGTGGCTTGGGAACCAGCCCCACTGGGCACTGTCACGGGGCCTGAGAACAGACTCATGCCTCTTGGGAGCCCAGGGACTGGGCTCAGCCCACTCAGCCTACTGCGGCCACTGCCCCACCACCCAACTACATGCTGCTGCTTGCACCCACATGTGCAACTTGGGGGCACACTGCCACTATTATCACAGTCAATGCCACTCATGCTGACCAAGGGCTCAAAGACCCATCCATCTACCTGGCTAACTATTGCCACTTCCTGCACCTGAGCAAGCTACCTAGAAGCCCAAAGACTGGCCTGCCTGAAACCACCAACATCAGCACCCATATTTCCCATCTAGGGACCTAAGGATTAGCATGACCAACCTGTTCCCATCAACATTGGTACCCAAGGACCAGCCCAGCTGGCATCCTTGTCCCACAGGTACTACTACCAAATGCTCTCTAAGCCATTGAGGAATTCACAAATGCCACTGATGCTGATTATAGCCAAAGAAATCATGCAGAGACTACTCTAGAGCGCCCACCCAGAACACAAGCCAGGGCACTTAACCCAATCAACACTGTAGATACATCTATAGGAAAAAGTCTTTCCCTACAAAAGTCAATCCATAAAATTGAAAGAAGCAATTATTATATCAGATGTGGAGATATCAGTGTAAGGACACAAGAAACATGAAAAGGCAAGAAATATGACCCCTCCAAAGGAACACAATAATGCTCCAGGACCAGATCACAATGAAAAGAAAATCTATGAAATGCCTGAGAAAGAATTCAAAATAATGATATTTAAGTGAGATACAAGAGAACACAGATAAATAGTACAAAGGAATTAGGAAGCCAATTCATAATCTGAATGAGAAATTCAACAAAGAGATATCATGAAAAAAAAATTAAACAAAAATCCTAGAATTGAAGGATTCAATGTGTAAGATTAAAAATACAATTGAAAGCTTCAGCAATGGACTACATCAAGCAATGAAAAATAATTCCTAAACTCAAAGACAAGTCTTGAAATAGTCAGACCCACCCTCACCCCCAAGAAAAAAAAAGAAGAAAAAAGAATAAAAATAACCTGTGACATGAGACCCTATAAAGCAATCGTATTCAAACTGGGAGACTTACAGATGGAGAAGAGATGGATAAAAGTATAGAAAACTTATCCAACGAAATAATAGCTAATAAACTTTTCAAGTCAAGACATCCAGAGAAAGGAAGCTCAGAAAAAGATTCAACTCAAAAAGATCTTCAAGGTGCTTTATACTCAAATCATCAAAAGACAAAGAGTGAATCCTAAAAACAGCAAGAGAAAAGCATCTAGTCATCTATAAAGGAAACCTCATCAGATTAACAGTGGATTTCTCAGCAGAAACCTTGCAGGCCAGGGAAAGAACGGGATGACACATTCAAAGTGTTGGAAAAAAAACCAAAACTGCAGTCAAGATTATGTATCAAGCAAACATAGTCTTCAAAAATGAAGGAGAAATAGAGTCTTTACCAGATAAGAACTACTGAAGGAATCCATAACCCCTAGACTAGCCCTAAGACAAATCCTTAAGGATTTCTGCACTTGGAAGCAACAGGACAGTATTACCATCATGGAAACACTCTGAAACTCCTACTAGAGTAGATACACAAATGAAAAAGGGCAGAGAGTCAAATGTCACCACTAGAGAAAACCACCAAACCACAATGAGGAACGATGAAAGAGGAAGAAAGGAACAAATGACACATACAACAACCAGAAATCAATTAACAAAGAGATAAGAGCACGTCCTCACCTATTAATAACAATCTTACATTTGAATGGATTAAATTCCCTACTTAAAAGATATAGAGTGGGTGATGGCATTTTAAAAAATGAGCCAGCTGTACGCTATCTACAAGAAATTCCCTTCACTTGCAAAGACACATAGAAACTGGAAAGTAAAAAGATAGAAAAATATATTCCACACAAATGGCAACCAAAAGCAAGCAAGAATAGAGGTACTTGCATCAGATAAAACAGATAAGTCAAAAACTGTACAAAGAAACAAAGAAGGTCATTATGTGGTGATAAAGGACATAACAATTCCAAATATATATGCACCCAACGCCAGAGCAGTCAGATATATAAAGCAAATATCATAAGATCTAAAGGAAGAGATAGACTCCAGTACCATAATAATTGGAAAATTCAACAACCCGCTCTCAGCATTGGACAGATCATCTAGACTAAAAATCAACAAAGAAACATTGGATTTAAACTGCACTTCAAACTAAATGGACCTAACGGGCATTTACAGAACATTTCATCCAACAGCTGCAGGATGCACACTCTTCTCATCAGCACAAGGAACATTCTCTAGGACACGCCATATGTCAGGACACAAAATAAGTCTCAACAAATTTTGAAAACCAAAATCATATCAAGTATTTTCTTAGACCACAGTGGAATAAAACCAGAAACCAATAACGAAAGGAACATTGGAAACGGTACAGATAAATGGAAATTAAATAGCATGCTCCTGAATGACCAGCGGATCAATGAATAAACTAGGAAGGAAATCAAGGCATTTCTTGAAACAAAGGAAGATGGGATCATAACACACAAAACCTATGGGACACAGAAAAGCAATGCTAAGATTCAAGTTCACAGCAATAAGCATCTATCTCAAAAGAGTAGAAAGATTTCAAAGAAGCAACTTAATGATGCACTACAAGGAACCGGGAAAGAAATAACAAATCAAACCCACAATTATTTAAAAGGAAAACAAAATAAAAATCAGAGCATAACTAAGTGAAATAGAGACTTTTAAAATAATGCAAAGGATCCATGAAACAAAAAGTCTGTTTTATGAAAAGATAAACAAAAATTAATAAACCACTCGCTAGACGGACTAAGAAAAAAAAAAAGAAGATCCAAATATGTAAAAGTAGAAGCAAAAAAGGAGCCATTACAACTAATACCAGAGAAACACAAAGAGGATTCGAGACTATTAGGAATAATTATACACTAAAAAATTGGAAAATCTGGAGAAAGTGGACAAATTCTTGGACACACACAACCTCCCAAGATTGAATCAGGAAGAAATAGAAAACCTGAACAGACCAACAGTGAGTAACAAGATTGAATCAGCAATAAAAAGTCTTCCAATAAATAAAAGGCCAGAACCAAACAGCTTTATTGCTAAACTCTACCTAACTTTTAAAGAACTAACACCGTTTCTTCTTAAACTATTCCAAAAATTGAAGAGGAAGGAATTCTTTGTGACTCAGTCTACTATGTCAACATTACACTGATATCAAAACCAGAAAAGAACACAACAAAAAAGGGAAGCTACAGCCGATATCCCTGACGAACGAACATACATTCAAAAATCCTCAACAAAATTCTAGCAAACCAAATTCCGCAATACATCAAAGAGATGACACACCAAGATCCCAGGGATACAAGGATGGTTTAACATATGCAAATCAATAAATCTGATACATCACTACAACAGAATGAAAGACAAAAGTCATATGATCAGTTTAATATGTAGTAGATGCAAAAAAATGGGGTGAAATTCAATACCATAACAAAAACTCTCTGCAAATTAGCCATAGAAGAAATGTAATTCAGCATAAAAACGGCCGTATATGACAAACCCACGGCTAACATCAGACTGAATAGGGAAAAAGCTGAAAGTCCTTCCTCTAAGAACTGGAACAAGACGAGGATGCCCACTTTCACCACTCGTATTCAACATAGTACTGGAAGTCCTACCCAGACCAATTAGGCAAAAGAAAGAAATCAAAAGCATCCAAATTTAAAAAAGAGGAAGTCGAATTCTCCCACTTTGCTAATTACATGATCTGATATGTAGAAAAATCTGAAGATGCCACCAAAAAAACCCTTAGAACTGAAAGATGAACTCGGTAAAGTTGTAGGATACAAAATCAACATATAAAAAATCAGGAGCATTTTTACACACCAGTAACCAACGACTACTATTTGTGAAAAAGAAATCAAGAAAGCAATCCTACTTCTAATAGCTTCCCCAAAAATACCTAGAAATAAATTTAACCCAGGAAGTGAAAGACCTTTTTTACAATGAAAACTGCAAAACGCTGGTGAAAAGAAATTGAAGAGGAAGAAAATGGAAAGCCATTCCATGCTCATTGATCAGAAGAATTAATATTGTTGGAATGACCAATCTATAGATTCAATGCAGTCCCTGTCAAAAATACCAATGATACTCTTTACAGAAATAGAAAAAAATGATCTGAAAATGTATATGGAAACAAACAAACAAAAAAGACCCCAATTAACCAAAGAAATACAGAGAAAAAAGAACACAGCTAAAGGCATTGCACTTTCTCACTTCAAAATACATACACAAATCAGGATGGTATTTGTGTAAAAATAGATACTTAAAAAATAAAACAGAATAGAAAACCCAGAAGTAAATCCATGTGTAAGGGTAAATAGCTATGCTAAAAGCACAGCGTGATGGCAGCCTCTCCCAGATCTTGTCGACCTAAGAATATCTCTACCCCGGAGAAAAACAACTGGTTCCTGGTTCCGCATTCTATTATAATTTACCCATAAACAAAC
>CAUYQV010027553.1:0-16181 GCA_963574575.1 Galagoides demidoff | reverse complement strand
GTCCCAGCTACTTGGGAGGCGGAGGCAGGAGACTCGCTTGAGCCCAGGAGTTGGAGGTTGCTATGAGCTGTGATGCCATGGCACTCTACCCAGGGGAATAGCTTGAGGCTCCGTCTCAAAAAAAAAAAAAAAAAAAGAAAGAAATATCTTTTGTGTCTTCACTGAAAGAAGTCACAATAGTGCTATAATAGTAGCAAAAAAAAAATTTAAATAGTTTTTAACAAATACTGTGATTTTATTCCTGACTATCTTGAGATATAATTTGCAAAATGAAGAATTGGGAAGTGTTTATTAAGGATGTTGTGAAGGAAGGGTTAACTGGGTAGGCCCAGGTTGCTCAAACACTACATAGTCCAGGAAAGGCCTATCTTCAGGACTTGCCTTTGGCCACCTGTTGGGAGATGAGCTATGAACCCTTAGAATATTTTGCCTGGGGCAGTGCCTGTGGTTCAGTGGGTAGGGCACCAGCCCCATATAACAAAGGTGGCGGGTTCGAACCCGGCCCCGGCCAAACTGCAACAAAAAATATCCAGGCTTTGTGGTGGGTGCCTGTAGTCCCAGCTACTTGTGAGGTTGAGGCAAGAGAATGACCTACACCCAGTACTTGGAGGTTACTGTGAGCTACAATGCCACAGCACTGTACTGAGGTCAATAAAGCAAGACTCTGACTTAAAAAAAAGAGAATGTTTTGCCTGCTAAGTGCCTTTTTGTGTACCTAAAGACTTTGCCCACAAGTTCTAGTCTGATGTGACAGTTTATGCTGACAATGTGATTTACAATGAATGCTTATTTTTGCTCTTGGCCAAAGGCCTGCTCTTTTGCAAAAGGCAGCTGAGTAGCCAAGGTCAGTCACACAGCCACTGTATAACTACATACCTGACCCACTGTATAACTACATACCTGACCCCTAGAAAAAACTCTGGACCCTAAGAGTTAAGTGAGCTTCTTTGGTTGACAAGCCTTCACGATTTATACATGAGAAAAACAAGATGTAGAAAGGATAAACAATTTTCCCGAGGACACATAATTAGGAAAGAGGATAACTTAGAATTGACCTGTGGTACTTTAGGTTCAGATTAAATCCATGAACTACACAGATAATATTATTTATAATATTCACTGACATAATTATACTTGTATGTGTGTATATAGCCATATTTATACTTGTATATTTTTTTAGTAATAGAACTCAGGCTCTATTGTTTACCAACAATCAAGGTATATAAGTGAGACAAAGCAAACCCAATTTTATTGATTATATAAACATGATCAAATTTTGTTTAACTGCCAGGAGGTGAACTTTTTCATTTTCCCGTTACTAATAAGTATGCATTTTTCTCTAGATGGACAAAAGGGAAGATGAGAGTCAAGCTGTATAGTAAGTAATTCAGCCTGTATAACTATATGTGACTTTGGCCATCTTTTTATGAGGGAAATTAGCTCCCAGTCTCCACAAAAAGTCTGGATTTTCCAAATCGCACAAAAGGCCAAGTGTGAAATGAACTGAGTTGGAAAATGTATTACCCCAATACTATCCCTCGATATCTAAGTTTCAGAGATTAAAGATTTACCTGTGATTTCTCATTTCTGAAGGCAAGTAGCTCCTCCGAGGTGTTTATATTAGCATTTTATACCATCTAGTAATCGTATATTGCTTCTGAAAATTACTATGGGCCATTAGTACAAAAAGGTGTGAATAACCTTTCTGAAAAATTATATATGAGCAGATGGATACCACATGAAGTGGATTAATATGTTAATTCTGTAAATGGAAAAGCTTGTCATGCATTTTTAAGCCATTAATAAGATCAAGAATCCCAACTCTGAAGTAAAGCATTAATTTTATGTCATTGGTAACTAGATTTTTGCCCTTATCACTTTGTCATTTTGTATAATAATTGTTCCCAAAGGAAAAAAATATGGTAGATCAGAGAACATTTAAGTAGAGCTGTCACCTGGCATTGCTCAAAACAACTATGTTGACTACAAGAATACTTGCAGACCTGCTAAGCCTGCATTAAACATGAGCAAACAACCTCCTGGAAAGTTTTAGTCTTAGTATCTCCATTTCTTTACACAAATAAGATTATTTGAACCATGGTGCTTTAAACATAACATGTAAACAAAATTAGCCTTCTATGTGACCTAATATCGAAAACAAGCATTACTCTTTTGTCTTTACTTTTATACTTTACAAATATAAATAATTTTAAGTACCAAAGATATTGTTTATTTTCATGGTAAAAAACATTGAGTAGGTTAGCTTTCCATTTAGGAAAAAAGCAATGATAGGTAACATTTAAAAGTTTTAGAAACACTCAAAATATGTAGAAGGGTATGGTTTGTAGTCTCATATCATTAGCACCAATGTTATCAATCAGATGAGATGCTGGGAAAGCTAGAACCCCCCTACCTCAAGGGTTCTTCCCAATTAGGTAATAGCTATAAAATTAATTGCTTAATCAATATTTTACTGAATACATAGTAATAATTTCCATTTATTGATTGCCCATGTCAGCATTCTCTTTTAGACAATTGTGGTAGGCAACACAATGGGCCAATCAAATATGTGCATATCCTAATATTTGGAACTTGTCAATACGTTGCCATATGGCAAAAAGGAATAAAGGTTGCAGGTGTCATTGAGGTTGCTAATCAGTTGAATTTGAAAAGGGAGGTTATAGTATATTATCTAAAGGAATCCATCATGATTATATGAGTTTTTAAAAAAGAGAATACACAAAAAGTCAGATTAGAGTGATAGAACCTACAAGGACTTGAGCCTGCCTTTGCTGGGGACCATGCAACAAAAAAGGCAGGTGGCTCATTTTGAAGATCTCTTCAATAAATAGTTCTGGGAAAACTGGGTATCCACATGCAAAATAATGAAATTACACTCTTATTACACAACCTACACAAAAATCAACTCAAAATGAGATAAAGACTTAAATATAAGATGGAAAGCTATAAAAATTACTAGAAGAAAACAGGGAAAAGCACCATATTGGCCTGGGCAATGATTTTTTGGCTAGGACTCCACAAAACAAGGCAACAAAAGCAAAAACCCACAAATGGGATTATGCATTTCCTTTGTTATGCAGAAACTATAATCAACAGACCAAGGAGACAATCTACAAAACAGGAGAAAGTGTTTTCAAACTACACATATTATAAGAATTTATATCCAAATAATAGAAAGAATTGAAACTACACAACAAGATAACAAATAGCCCAATTTAAAAATGGGCAAAAACTTTAAATAGACATTTCTCAATGCGACCCCTATCAAAATTTCTAGTCAGCCAGGAAATGTCAATGGAAATCACAGTGAAATATCAGCTCACTACTGTCAGAATGGCTATTATACAAAAGGCAAAGGATAAGTGTTGGTAAGGATCTAGAGGAAAAGAAATCCTTGTACACTGTTAATGGAAATGTAAATTAGTACACCCAACTGAAAAACAATATGGAGGGTCCTAAAAAAAAAAAATTAAAAATAGAACTACCATCATGATCCAGAAATCCTAGCACTAGGTATATGCCTATGGGAAATGCAATTAGCATGTCAATGAGTTCTCAGAATTCCCATGTTTGTTATGGCATTAATAGCAATAGTTAAGATGTGAAATCAAACTAAGAGTGCCTCAAGAGACAAATGGACAAAGAAAACGTGGTATATATGAACAATTAAATAATAATCACCCTTTTTGAGTGAAATCTTGTCATTTGTAAATAAGGATGAACATGTGAAGCAAAATGAGCCAGTTCCATAAAGACAAATACCCTATAAAATCTCACCTATGTGTGGTTGACCTTTCATAAAAATAGAAAGTAAAATGGTTACCAGGGGCTGGGAGGATGGGGGTAGTGGGAGGGATTCTGGTCAAAGGATACAAAATTTCAGTTTGAAAGCAGGAATAATTTCAAGAGATCTATTCTACAACATAGTGACTATATTTAATAATATGTTGTATCTAGAAACATGATATCGGAATGACTATAAAATGTTCTTAATGCTAAAATGATAACTGGGTAATGCACACATATTATATATATATAATATATATATGCCAGATTTAGTCACTCCAGAATGCATATACTTTATACTGTACTATGTTGTACACAGTAAATGTATGAAAACAAAATAAATAATAAAATAAAAGATGAAACAGAATAAAACTGCAACATACCAAGGATAATAAACAAGTTTTATAAATAGTAAATTTTCAGAGAAATTTAGAAGGACAAATTTATCAACAATATTTCTTAATACAATATTAAATACAATTATACTTAAAATATTATAAGCAATTATCTTTGCCTTGGACATGGAATACATTTATCATTGAAGTTTATAAGCTTCACTTTTTGTTTCTTCTTTAAAAATAAAACTTGTTCAGGCTCCCTGCCTATAGCACAGTGTGGTTATGGTGCCACCCACATACACGGAAGCTGGTGGGTTCCAGTCCTGCTGGGCTTGCCAAACAACAATGACAACTGCAACAACAACAAAGAAAATAGCCAGGTGTCGTGGCAGGCACCTGTAGTCCCAGCTACTTGGGAGGCTGAGGCAAGAGAATCACTTAAGCCCATGAGTTTGAGGTTGCTGTGACCTGTGAGGCCATAGCACTCTACCCAGGACAACATAGTAAGACTCTGTCTCAAAAAAAAAAGTTGCTTTATTTTGCAAATAGATTGGTTTTCTTTTTTTTTTTTTCTGATGGTATTCATGGCATTAAAATATGATTCACCATATGTTTTTCTTCTGATTTTTAATCTGTTTCCTATGTGTACTAGTCAGAATTAGTTTTTTGGAGGGAGTAGATGTTAAACCAATCTGGTGACACACTGGATGTGTCAGTGCCACTGGTCATGCTGAAGAGCAGCTTTCGTGGAAACCAGTGAAGCATATGTACCATGTGACAAAAAGTTGGATTTTAAATTTATCTTTATTTTGAAATCCCTTCCAATGTATAGTGACCGTTACTACTAATACCATTTTCCATGTGGTGAATAGTAAAGTAAAAATGAGTCTTATAATGAACTTGATAAATAGGAAACTCTTATTCATGGAGACAGACATGCTCTTTAACTTCCCTCCTGCTCTGTGATGGCAAGAGGTTACGTGAAGAATGGGTTTTAATGGCTACACAGCTGTGAAGAGCGGAGAAACCCAGAGGAAGTCTGGATATCCAAGGCAATCTTTGTACAACTCGGAATTGCTGCAAATGAGCCCCAGGGGAAAAAAATCAATTGTTCTTTCACATTGTATAATCTTAAAATATAAATTCATAAATAAATTACTGGGCATAAGTTATGATTGATACCTTTTGGAATAGCATGCTTTAATACCAATTTTATACGTTAAGCCAAGAGGGAGCTATTTGACTATATGAGATTTTACACATCTTTCAGCTAAATTAAAGATACAAACATTAAAGTTAACACTTGGGACATCTTGAAGATTTGTGGTACTCTCTGGGACACCTTGGATCCATAAACCAATGAAAAGATCCATAAATAAGCTATTTCCTTCTGGACGGAGTCTAGGAGAGTATCTTTTAAATTAATAATTTTGGAAGGCCAGTAAGAGTCTAGAATAGAAATTATCTGGTAGAATTGAGACAGGAAATAGAAAAGGATCAAAAGAAACAAGGTTTTTTTCTATTTTTTGTCCAGATCTATAAAAGGTGATAGATTAACTGATCTTCTACTAAATTTTTGATAAAACTGATTAAACTGATGAGAAGAAATATCCAGTGAGCACATATTAATAACATTAAATCAATTAACATATTATGATTAAATAACAATGAGCAAGAGACCAATTCCTGCTTCCTTATAAAGACAGCTGTCAGCTGACCTGAAGTTCAGACTCATTTAATTTTCTTAAGCATTTTTAAACAACCAGAAATAATTATAAAAGCTAAAATTAACCCAGATTAATAACATGTTCAGTCTTTATCTAAATAAGCTATTGTAGAAACAATCAACTTATAAAAAGAATATAAAATATTCTGATAAAGTAGCTAGATATTTAGAATATTATTAGTATTGTTCAAAGCAAAGGTGTCAAATAACTTAAAATTATATGAGAAAGACATTCAGATAAGAGGGGAATAAATAATAAAGGAATAATTTCTAATAAATCATACCTTTGTTTAATAGTTTAAAAATCACTACAAAGTACCTTTAGGGGTCCATCAAGATTGCATAGGTGCAAACCAAGTATACAATGGGCAGTAAAATATGAATAATAAGCCCTGAAAAATAAAATAACATAAAATAAATGCTAATTTATCAGTTAGCCAGCCCATGAGGGTTCATCCCTCTGTGGGCTGGGTAATTTGGAGTCAATTGATAAATCTGCATAATCCAGATTGAATACTAATGGAAGAATTTTGAGTTCTGTGTCTGACTGGCACTTTAATACAGTGGCTACAGTTTTAGAAATTTCTTTTTTGTTGTTGTTATTTATATATTTTTGTTTGTTTGTTTATCTAACCAGCACACACATTTCCCACATAATTTGGGTTTGGCATTACCCACAATGCATCTTGCCAAACACTTTTTCCCCCTTTTTTTTTTTTTATTGTTGCAGATTCAGAATTTCTGATTATTTTTTATCCTTTGCTTCAACCTAATAATCTAGGGTATTTAGAGCTTTGCAGTCAGAGAATATTTAAACTCAGAAATATCTGCTTGCTCTCTTGGCTTTGTGAATGAGCGTGGCCTTTTATTTCCCACTACATTTTCCCCAACTGTCTCCCAAAGAAGACACAAAAAACAGCCTCAATTTAAAAATGAAGATCAAGCAAATCACCAACTATAAGATGTGTAAATTCTTGTTATGCTAGGATACAATCATTGTCTGATATTATTTTAATAGTGAAAGATAATGTAAAAAAATAAATAAAAGCTTCAGTTGTCAGCCTTTTTCAGAATAAACTGATAAGAGTTCCCTTCCCATCACTGTCACTGCTCAAGGCAGGTGTATAACGGCTGAACCCCTCCCCGCCCCAGAGCTCCCACAGAAGAGTCTACACTGGGTTTTGTTCCACCTGCAGGCCCTGCTGGGCCTCTGTTGGAACTGCATCGCAGCTCAACCTCTTCCTCTGCTCAACCCCCCTTTTCCCTTCCATGCCACAAATGGTGAAGCTCAAATCACTTCCTAATAAATTCCCTGGGTGCTAGTCACTATCTCAGGAATTAGAACCTATGAACATATTGTTAAAATATGAAGTAATTAATAAAAGGAGGATAGCTAACTTTGGGCAGCACTGAATTTCACGACTTTATCTAGAAATGTTCAGCTGCCGAGAAATAGAAATATAGAAATAAAACAGTGGTTTTTATACAGGCTGGGGCTCAGACAGCAGTGTGGGTTAGAGAAAAAAAGAGTGCTGTGAACCCGGGTAGACCAGGGCCAGAAGCCTCCTTTACCACTCAGCCCCAGTACCTGTGTGGCAGCAAGTAACCTGTAAAACCTCCTAGAGCAGAGACTGCAGACTGGCAGCCCTGGGACTGTATTTGATTCTGCTTCACCAAAAATGCAGTTTAGAACAGGATTCAATTTCCAACCTTATATATAGTAATATTTCACATAAAAAATTCAGGTATCTAGATCCTCCTGAAAAACATAAAATATGGTAATGCTTAGCTCCCATCACTCCATAATAACAATCACTATAGTGAAGGAACAGCTATCACTTTCAGTGAAGAATACACAATATGGGGCGGTGCCTGTGGCTTAGTGAGTAGGGCACCGGCCCCATATACCGAGGGTGGTGGGTTCAAACCTAGTCCCGGCCAAAACTGCAACAAAAAATAGCCGGGTGTTATGGCGGGTGCCTGTAGTCCCAGCTACTTGGGAGGCTGAGGCAAGACAATCACCTAAGCCCAAGAGCTAGAGGTTGCTGTGAGCTGTGACACCACAGCACTCTACCAAGGATGACAAAGTGAGACTCTGTCTCTTAAAAAAAAAAATACACAGTATCCAACATTTCTTCTCTTACACTTATTCCTATTATTTATTTTAATAAGAGAAGCTAATATTTTTGCAATTTGAACTATATAAGGGTAATGTTACTTAATTTTAAGGCAAAGATACTGGATATAAAACTCCCAGCACAATTCCAGTGGGCACTCAGTAACAAGAAGATACCATTAATATCTATGAAGATAGTGCTGGCATTATTGGCTAGATGGAAAGATGAGGATATGAATCGATATAAAACACAAAGAGAAGTACTACTACAAGGTCTGAAAAAAGTATATAGGTGAGGCAGCTGGTAAGGGAGGAAAAAAGTGGGTGATGTACTAAAATTTACAAGGAACTAAAGATTGAAGCTCGTATTTTAAAAAGAAAAAACTTTTTTCTTATTTCTATAAATCATGTTTGTTTTAATTTGTGCCAAAAGTATCCATATCAAATTCAAGTTTAAATAATAATAACTAGTGTTTTATAGAAAATATTTCCAAATGTGAATTTTTTTTTAATTGTAACCCAACTATGGTAGAGAAGGAACACACTGCCACCATCTACTCCAAACGACTGTCAATTTTTCATGAAATAATCAGTAGTCTCTAGATATTCTTTATTAATTCAAGTTTATCTCAGGGACAGAAAAAAAAAAAAGAAGGTACAACCTTAGATGCATCTGTTGCTACCTAATAAAAATGAACCCTATATTGCACTGTTTTAAATAACACGACTGGAGTTATGCTTGAATGAAACATTTAACAAACTAAAAACTTTTCAAAAGTTAAATATTTCTGAATCAAAATACAACTTTTTCCTATTTTTTACACATTGTAACACAGTAAGCACTAACGCGTCCACCCTTGAGACACACTGCTGAGTGGGATCACACTGATGCTTCGCCGCATGTGTGAGAGTCCTTGCTGAGAAATATATTCAGAGCTGGCTACGTTGCCCTTCCAAGAAAAGAAATGATGACAAATTAACAAACTGCCGATGTGTCATATCATGTAAATTTCCCACCCATTCTGCCCTTCTTTATTGCTAACAGAATTTCTATTTTACCCGAATTTATACATATCGTCCAGGCTCTGAGTAATAAATCAAAATCGCTTTAATCCTGTTGATTCTCCTGTTCCTTGATTTTGTCGGCCTGGGTTATAGGTATAATGGTCGTACTACCACATTCTGGGCAATAAAAACTGAGTGTACAAATGCTTGCAGAGTTTCTGATAAACCTTACCATTCTGATACATACTCCCCTTGGAAGCTGTGGTCTGCACGGACACCAATGCCTAGTCCAGCGCTCTTCAGCGCAATTTTTCTAGGGTGAGTTTGTGAACTTAATTGTCTGACCTTGTGTGACAATAGCTCTTGTGGCCATTACTGAAAATGAGTTCCAACATTGCTTTGAAGGGTGAACTGTGCACTGGTGTTGGTGCACAGATGGGAATACTTGGAAGGTGACCATGGTAAGATTCAGCTATGAGGTACGTAGCACTTTTTCCAGGATCAGATTGAGAATTTAATTCTCTAACCTTGTATAATCTCGATAACCCAGTTAATAGACACAAATCCTATATATACTCACAAAAGAGGACTCTAGAGTTCAGCAAGAAACCTGTTATACCTATAGTCACATAGCTAGTAAGTGGAAAAACTGGGACTGGAACCCACAATGGCTTGAACCAACCACCAGGTCCTACATAGCCTACAGCACTGCCTTCCTTAAAAGTGAATGTAGCCTCAGTGTCTGGACAGAAAATGCCCACAGCACGGTGGTGCCTATGGCTCAAAGGACTTGGGCACTGGCCCCATATGCTGGAGGTGGCAGGTTCAAACCCAGCCCAGCCCAAAAAAAAAAAGGGGGGGGGGATGCTAAGTGGTTTAGTGCTTACACTTTTGGGGCAGTGCCTATGGCTCAAAGTGGTAGAGCACCAGCCCCATATACCAGAGGTGGCAGGTTGAAACCCAGCCCCTTGCCAAAAAAAAGAAAATGCCCACTGCTCAGAAAGTGGCTACTGACTCCAAACCATCACATAACTGCGAGGCTGTGTTTCTACTGAGACTGTTCAGTAATAACTTTTCATTATTTCTGGATTCTCCATTAAGAACTACTAGTAAATCTGGAGAGATTTTCTCTACTCTGAGAAATCTTTGATACTCACCTGTTGCAGACAGTTCTAGGAACCCAGGTTTCACAAGCCTGTGATACAGGACCCCATAAAACCTTAGCTATCCCCTCCAGGTGCTAGCTCATTAAAATGCCTTGGCAACAAAGATAGGAACTGTCCTATCAGAAGAAATGAAGCAGGGGGGCTCTTGTGTGGTTAGCATTACCGGAAGCCCAGATGAAGTTCTGCAGCTGGGTAAAGATACAGAGAGCTTGATCACAGGCAAGAGAGGCTTGCATGCCAGAAGAAATCATACCACAGATGGTAAGAGGTACTGGTTTTCTATTGCTACTGTAACAAATTAATGCCAATTTAGCTGCTTGAAACAACATAGATCTGTTATCATTCAGTTGGGGACATCAGAAGTCTGACCCAGGTATCTGTGGGTAACTCCAGCTACCAGTAGGGCTGTCCTCCTTTCTGGAGGCTGTAGGGAGATCCTATTCAACATTGTTAAAAACTTGAACTGTCTATGTCATGCGTGCCAATTGGTAAGATATCAGGAAATAAATTTGGAGGTTTAAGTGTTATTATAAATGTAAAATAATTTGCTTCCTCAAGTAAAATGCTGTGCAACCAAAGGTCCTTACAGTAGAATATACAATGCACTATATTTACAACCTTGAAAATAAATCATCTCCTTCTCATCCATCTGTATTGACAAACATTTAAAGCAATAACTTGGTTAAGCTAGTGATTATTATTATAAACCAAGTGTAAATGGAACTTCAATTAGTGAATTTAATGACTACCAAATTGCTTCCAACAATAATTAGTATTTAGTATTAAGCAATAATAAAGACAGATCACTTATACACATTTTTCTAAGTATGTCCCTTATCTTTTTTGTTATATTCATATTACTCTGACATTTGCAAAGGTGAAATTAAAACTGAAGATTTATTTGAAAGTGGAAAAAGCACACTCTTGCATCAAGCAAGTTCTCGTGGGAATTTAATCACAAATAGCAAAAATTGCTGGTTAAAATAACGGGCTTTAAATTCTCATTTATAAATGAGGAAAAGCAATCCCTGTTTATTATATTAAACTATTCTCAAAATATTAAACACAAATATTTTTAAGAGATGATAAAAGAAAAGTAATTGGCGGCAAAGGCATGTGTCTGTGGATAATCTGATTTTACTCCTGTGTTACCTAAGTTGAAAACACTCAGCAAAATTCTCCTCCTGGCAATTTTCTGGGTTCCATATCTGTGCTATATCAATAAGTGCTCCTATATGAATGTTAGCGTGTATTTTTTAAAGCTTTATGCATTATTTTGCATTTGTGAAAATGAAAACCCTGGAAGTAAAAAAAAAATAGATATTTTGTTTATCATATTTTTGAGTAAAAAGTACATTTCAGCTAACTTTCCACAGAGCACATAGTAATTACTTAAATTGGCAGCATACATCTGGCATAATAAAGAGGGGACTATAAAAGTCCTTGATGGAACTGAAGTGTTTATCAGTATTTAGAACACTCCTGGTAGAGTCGGATTCGAGAAATTATTCATTAGGAATTGCCTCTCTTCCCATCTTCACTAACTTGAAGGTGCTGGCCTTCTTACCCTCCTGGGTATAAAAAAGATCAGTGAGTAAACAGCATCATATTCTACTTCCCAAAACCTCCAGTAGAAACAAACCATCTAGCTATTGAGCTAAGATAATTAAAATCTACATTTGTTTTCAGAAAGATCAGTTCCTATAAGCACTGGTATACTTTTAAGTACTTCCTTACAATATAAAGATTCTCCATTATACTTTAGTTCCTGTCTTTGGGGCATTGCTTTCATCTGGCTGATACATACAAGATAACAATAGAATCTCATATGTGAGCTGACCCCCAGCCATATAATCCCATATGTGAGTCCTCTCCCATGTAACAAAACCAGAGGAATGATACAGGCAGCCAAATGTGCCTATATACATGTATTATTGATATTCCCTAATTGCCTGATGGTATTTTAAAAATATTTTATTACTTAAAACTAAATTGAACACTTATTGAAAAATAATAATTTCTTATTATTGAAAAAATGCAAATAGTGTATGTATGGAATAAAGCAAAACCCTCCCCTTAACAGTCCACCCCACTCCCAAGGAAGAGATTACTGTTCACGCATCTATGCTCCCCAGCTCCCAAATTTACTTTTAATTTCACAATGTATCATGGACATTCTTCTGTGGTAGTAAATATAAATCTTCCTAGAAATTTGTTATAATGGAAGCACATTATCACATGTTTGAATGCATCATAATTTATTTGAACATTTCTTCATTACTGTTCTATTATTACTGAATTAATAATTCATTAAATTTCTCCAATTTGCTGCTTTATACCAGTAATACTGTGTTGAAATTTATGATATGTAGAAAAGAAGAAATAAAACTTTTAGTAATAATGCCTAGTAGATCTAGAGCACTTTGGATTAATAAAATAATCCAAAAACGAATAATAAAATGTTTTAATTATGTTTTTAAAAATTATTTATTTTATTATTTTGAGATGAAGCTGGCCTGGGAAACTCCTGGGCTCAAGTGCTCCTCCTGCCTTAGTTTCCCAAGTGGTCACAATTACAGGTGTGCTATGCCATGCTCCTAGATTATAGTGTTTTATTTAATGAGCCAGTGTGTGAACGACATCTCATTGAGACAACAGATTTATCTTTTGTTTTATCATTTTGCAGATGAGACAATGAAGCTCAAAGATTTTCAATGAATTAAATTCTAACTGTGGGGGAGGAGGGGCAAGATGGCCGACTGGAGCTAGCTTTTGACAGAAGCTCTTGTCCAGAGGGAAGGATAATGACCAGAAAGTTCCCAGTAAAGCTGAAGATTGGGAGCCAAATTTTGAGAGAAGAGTGATAACTGTGTGTCATCTCTGCTGAGGCAAACTGTGATTCTAAGGAAGCAAATTTCAGGTACAAAACTCATCCCAAAGAAAAAGAGTGTCCATCCCCTCCCCCAAGAGGCTTGTTTTTGCTCACTGTGAGACTTCTACACTGGTGAACTATAGACCTCTTGTCTCACCCCACCCCACGGGAGAGATTGGTGGAAGTGGAGATGAAAATTGAACAAATGTTTTCCCTGCCATTCTGAACTCCCAGTCTATCCTCCCCTCTTGCCTGGTGATCCAGAAGCCAAGCCCCTGCAGTGACCAGAATGTCTGAGGACCAGTCATCACAATAGTCATGGTAGGGAAGCTGTGCTGTAACAGGGAGCCCAGCAGTAGTGCAGACAGACAAAGAGGGGAGGAAGTCGGGCTTGGCTCTGTGAAAGTGCAAATCAGCAGGTGGAGGAAGCTTGTGAGCCATGTGAGCCTCCGAAATGTGCCACTGGAGCCACCATGCACGACCCCAGCTGCCTGAGCTGTGCGCCGGCTGCCTACCAGGACACAGGAGCCACCTAGGAGACATGCAGAGACACCTCCCATGAAGCTTCAGCAATAGCAGAGCAATCCTGCTGGGGGCTAATTTTGGACAGTCACCTCCCCAAATGTGAGGACTGCCAGAGGGAGCCAGACATCACTGTGTAAGGATAACAGAGCTACAGAGTGGCTGGGGCAAAGGCACAGTGGCAGAGGGAGAAAAACATTTGCTGATTTGTTATCCTCAGGTTTGGACTGAGCTCAGCTGGAACACTTCCCAGTTGCCATTGAGTATCCCAGGTAGGCAAACTTCAGCTCCCCCTACCAGCTGGTGGCAGAGAGTGGTGGCTAGGTGGAGGGGGCATTGACTTTCCTTTGACTCTAGCAGGCACAAAGCCCTGGCACATTTGCTTATTGGAGGCAACAGGGCCATGGCCCGTGGGGTTACCAGTGACTGGGTGTGAAGTTAGGTGCAAGGTGGGGAAAGAGGCACAAGCCCCCTGGTGCAATGCTTCTACTGGGTTGGCCTTGCTGACTCCATGGAGCACTGAAGTAAACCACTCTTGAGCTGCCAGTAGACCCCTGCCATCTAGTGGCTGGAGAACTTTTGAACACTCCCACTTGGGAGCTCACTGGGACAATTGCTTTGGAACTCTTGACCTGGCCCAATCACCCAAGGACCTGCCAAGGTGGTACCCCGGTTGTGTTGTAGTAGGAAGGTTTGCTTTTCCTCTTCCAGTTGTTACCTGTGGTGGGTAGGGTGTCTTAGTTGCTTGTTATTTCTTCACATCTGAGACTTCAACCCAGAGTCACTGATTCACTAGAACTGGACGGAGACCAGCTGAATACAAGACAGAGTCACCTAGCCCTACCACACCAAGCAGGTCCCAGACTCACAGGCTATAGTACTGTATGGGTCCCTTGTAAAGCTGTAGGGGAAAAGCTACAATTCCAGCTCTTTGGCAAAGGCCTGGTTAATCACTACTCCAAGAGCCCCTAATCCAGTTTCACTTTATCTGCTCATCTAGCCAAATGGTGAAAAACAGTCATGGGCCAGAATCAGCGGAAAACTTCTGGCAACATGAATAATCAGAGTAGATCAACTTCCCCAAGAAATGACAAGATGGAGACACCAAAAGATCCTATTCATAAACAAATGTCTGAGATGTCAGAAACTGAATTCAGAATTTGGATGGCAAATAAGATTAACAGTATGGAAATAAAGTTGGAATTAGAATTTCTAGGAATAATTCAAAAGTTCTCTCAAGAATTCAATGAACTCAAAGACAAAATCATCAAAGATTCTGACACATTGAGAAAAATTTTGCAGCCCTTTGGATATGAGAAATACAATAGAATCCCTCAGTAACAGAATGGAGCAGGCAGAAAAAAGGATTTCTGACACTGAAGAGAAAGTTTTTGAACACTCAAACACTCAAAGAGGAAGAAAAGTGGAGAGCAAAAATGAATCATTCTCTCAGGGAGCTGTGAGATAATTCCAAAAAAGCTAATATTCTCCTTACAGGAATTCCTGAAGGTGAGGAGGTTGCTTTGAAAAGACCAGATGCTCTAAGCCAAGAAATAATCAAGGAGAACTTCCCAAAGATGGCAAGAGATTCTGAAATTCAGATAGCAGAACCCCAACACAACTTAATCCAAATAAAGCATTTCCCAGACACATTATAATTAACTTTGCCAAACTTGATATGATGGAGAAAATTGCACAGGCAGCCAGACGTAAGAAAACCACAACCTATAAGGTGAAGAATATTAGAATGACTGCAGATATCTCTGATGAAACTTTTCAAGCCAGAGGAGGATGGTCATTGACTTTTAACCTCCTAAATCAAAAAAACTTTCAACCCAGGATCCTGTATCCAGCGAAACTGAGTTTCATATATGATGGAGAAATTAAATACTTTAATGATATTCACATGTTGAAGAAATTTGCCATTACTAAACCAGCCCTCCAGGATATCCTCAAACCTATCCTCCATAAGGACCAATGCAATCCTCCACCACATGAATAAACCCACCCCAAAAATTTTGACTAAATTCCAATCTCCGCAGTGACAAAAGGATCAAAGATGTCTAATGAACCTTCAAAAAACTCGACACCCAAAATTATGCCAGGATTATCAATAGTCTCAATCAATGTAAATGGCTAAAACAGCCCTCCAAAGAGACACAGGCTGGCTGACTGGATACAGAAACTCAAGCCAGACATCTGTTAGGTGCAAGAAATGCACCTTATTTCAAAAGACAAGCACAGACTCAGGGTGAAGGAATGGTCATCTATTTTCCAGGCTAATGGAAAGCAGAAAAAAGCAGGTGTTACAATACTATTTGCAGATACAATAGGTTTTAAACCAACAAAAGTGAGCAAGGACAATGATGGTTACTTTATATTTGTTAAAGGTAGTACCCAATATGACGAGATTTCAATTATCAATATTTATGCACCCAATCAGGATGCACCCCAATTTTTAAGAGACGCTTTAACAGACATGAGCAACTTGATTACTTCCAACTCCATCATAGTCGGAGATTTTAATACCCCTTTGGCAGTGCTGGACAGATCATCCAACAAGAAGCTTAGCAAAGAAATTCTAGATTTAAACCTAACCGTTCAGCATCTGGACTTAACGGACATCTAC